>JARYGA010024215.1:0-87949 GCA_030545235.1 Helianthus tuberosus
AGCGGCTTCAGCTTGAAGTTGCGAGATTATACAAACTGGCGGGAATAAATCCTTTGGTAGGTATCGTAATCCGTAATTAAACATACCCTATAAACATGTTTTTTAAAATTGTTTATGGTTCACGTAATATTTTCCGTATCTCTCATTCAACAAAGCATCCCTATATATAGGGAGAGAATACAAAAGGAAATAAATGAATACAATCATATGACATAACAAACTCCTACAATTACGGACTTATATGGACTATATTTACTGAGTATTCACATCTTCTAATAGTCCCCCACAGTTTGAGCGTGGTTGAACTCTCAAACTGGATCGAAAATCTTCGAACAACGACCGTGGAAGGCCTTTTGTAAAAATATCAGCATATTGAGATGAGGAGGGCACGTGAAGAACCTTGATATGACCGATGTGCACTTTCTCTCTGACAAAGTGGATATCCATTTCAACATGCTTTGTTCGCTGATGTTGTACCGGGTTGGCGGAAAGATATACGGCAGACACATTATCACAGTAAACAACGGTGGCTGTTTTGATAGGGACCCGTAGTTCGAGGAGAAGGTTGCGTAGCCAGCTGGTTTCAGCAACTGCATTGGCGACGCCTCGGTACTCGGCTTCAGCGCTGGACCGAGAAATTGTTGGTTGGCGCTTTGAAGACCATGAGATGATGTTGTCTCCCATAAAAATACAGTACCCAGAAGTAGACCGTCTAGAGTCGGGACAGCCTCCCCAGTCTGCATCAGAGTACGCTGTGAGAGCGGTAGAGGAGCATGCCGAGATGTGTATGCCAAACCCGATAGTTCCCAGAAGATATCGGAGTATACGCTTGAGGAACAAAAAATGTGGCTCACGAGGGGCATGCATAAACAGACAGACCTCTTGCACAACATAAGTAATGTCGGGCCTCGTAAACGTTAGATTCTGAAGTGCACCGGCAAGACTGCGATATAAAGAGCCGTCCTCAATTAGATTTCCATCTGTCGCGCTTAATTTAGAAGCCGTGTCACATGGGGTAGCATATGATTTACATCCGGTCATGTTTGCTCGATGAAGAATGTCACGGGCGTATTGAGACTGAGATAAAAACAGACCATTAGAGTCGCGGGTAACCGAAATGCCCAGAAAATGGTGAAGAGGGCCCAAGTCACTCATGGCAAATTCCCGGGATAACATAGTGATGATGGAGGTCAAAAGTGTACTATCTGACGCCGTCAAGATGATATCATCAATGTATAAAAGAAGATACGCCATGGAATTGCCCCGTTGATAAATAAATAATGACGAATCACAAGTGCTACTACGAAACCCATGCGAAAGCAGGTGATTTGAAAAACGTGTGTACCACGCGCGCGGGGCTTGCTTAAGGCCATATAACGACTTCTTTAACCGGCAAACATGTGTCGGAAGTGTGGTGTCAACAAACCCTGGTGGCTGGTGCATAAAAATTGTTTCCTCTAATTGACCGTGTAAAAAAGCATTTTTAACATCGAGTTGGTGAATGGGCCACTTTCTAGATACTGCGAGACTTAAAACAGTGCGTATTGAGGCCGGTTTAACTACTGGACTGAATGTGTCATGACAATCGACGCCGATAGTTTGTGACTTGCCATTGACAACTAACCGAGCTTTGTACTGCTCGAGAGCCCCATCCGCCTTGAATTTATGGCGGAACAACTACATGCACCGAATAATCGGAACCCCGTCAGGTCTAGGAACTAACTCCCAAGTCTTGTTTTCTTGTAAAGCACTATACTCATTTAACATGGCTTTATGCCAATTTGGATCTAGAAGGGCTTTTTGGTGTGAGTTTGGAAGAGGAGATATAGTAGAGGCAGTGGAAGTGGTGGTGAGATTAAACTTGGGATTGGGCCTGGTGATCCCATCTTTGGATCGGGTAAGCATAGGATGATTATTTTGTTGGTTGTGGGTGGATGGGTGGGTCAGTGTAGTAGGTGGGGAGGGCTGCGGTGGCAGCGGGTTAGGAGGGAGGGGGCTGTGTACGGGAGTAGGTGGGTTCGAAGGAGGCTGCTGTGGCAGTGGGTTAAGAGGGAGGGGGCTGTGAACGGGTGTAGGTGGGTTCGAAGGAGGAGAAGTTGGGACGACGGTAAGGGATGTGGTTGTGGCGGACGTGTGGTGGAGGGGGATGGGGTATGGGTCGTCATCCAGAAAGTGATAATCGGATGAAGGGAGGATAGTTGGAAAGGGAAAATCGGTTTCGTCAAAGGCAACATGTCGGGAGATGTGGACGCGGCCCGTATTAGGATCTAGACAACGATAACCCTGGAAGTTTGACGGGTAGCCTAGAAAGATGCAACGGGCCGAATGGGGATAAAGTTTGTGAGGTTGAGTAGCGGAAGGACCATGTAGTATTTGTAACCAGTTTTACTCAAAAGTGGATAAGTCCACAAATCACAGTGAATTATATCAAAGGGGGCAAAAGTGACCGAATTGGAATCATTAAATGGTAAACGTTGACTGTTTGCAATCTGACAAGAAGAACAAAAGGAATGACTAGTAGTCTTATTACAATGAATAAAATTATTACTAGACAAGAAATTTAAAATGCTAGCGCCCGAATGACCGAGACGGTTGTGCCACGGGGTAGGTTGAGCTGTGGAAGTAAGAGCGAAGGTGGGCGGTGTGAGCAGATATAGGTCCCCCGTGCTGTCATGGCGTGAAAGGAAGGTGCCCGTCTTGAGGTCCTTCAAAGAAAAACCAAATGGGTCAAATTCAATGCTAACTTGGTTATCACGTGTAAACTTTCGAACCGAAAGTAAATCTTTTATGACGGTGGGTGAGTGTAGGACATTATTTAGGTGATAGGTTTTGGTGGATATGGTGTGGATTGAATTTCCAGATCCATGAATTGGGAATTTTTGTCCATTGCCAATAAGTATAGTGCTAGAAGAAACAGACAAAGGAGTTGAAAGTTTACCGGGATTAGCCGTGATGTGTGACGATGCTCCGGTGTCCATGTTCCAGGCGGTGTCTTGAGAGTTAATTTGCATCCACGGCCATCAAACAAATACCAAAGCAATGAAATATTATATTTCATACTTGGGATTTGTAAAAATATGTGTATCATTTGCACATATCAATTCTTGTTCAATTTCAAACTCTAAATCGCTTTCTGGAAGGTTATACGCGCACCGATGCGTAAATATAACCAGTTTAATGCAACAAACACTCCGGAATAGTGACATAGGCTTAACATACCTTAAATAACCTTTACATAACTTAGAAATAAGTTTTGAAGGCTTTGGTATGGCAAAATCAAGTTAAATCGCTTACAGGGACTAAAGTTGACAAACTGCGAAAGTATGCCAATTTGAACTGTAACAGACATTCCGGAACATGACCATAAGTTAAACATACCATAAATATCCTTTACATAGCTTAGAAATAAGCTTTGAGGTGTTCGGTGTGCTAAAATAAACTTTTGGGTCATTCAGGGACTAAAAGTGTCAAAAAGTGCACAAGTTTGCATTTTCGCGCATAACTTACGTTCTGAATACATCCGGACATCCAAAAATTTATGTAAGCATGAATATATTATGCTTTAGTGTTTGGATTACCAAAAATCCATTCGTTGCGTCATTTGGATCGTTTTTCGCGCTTATGCGCATTCCGTCGTAATTAAGCGAACATCGCGTTCGTACGACCAAACGAACCAACACCCGGCATATTTTTGAGTATGTTTCATGTCCACAATGTTTAGACATCAGGGTGGCCCATAGTGGTGACTATGTCTTCCAGCCGGAAGCCCGGTACAACTTTGCTAGGTTTGAGTCTTCCTACACCGTCACACATATCAGTGGCCTTGCAAACCATTGGTGATCTTTTCCTTTTTTGAAATCATACCGGGACATACATACATACACTGTTTACAAAGGTTTATACATACTCACATACACATGAACTCGCTCAACTTTTGTTGATTTTTCAAACTACATGTATTTCAGGAAACTAGTGGACCTGGCAGGGGTATGCATGTGTCTTCAAGCTGCGTTTAAATAAGAGATGTTATCCATGGTTGTTGAGTTTAGGGGGGTGTATCATATTCCTGGACGGGATACATATTTCTAAACTCATGTTTTAGTTAAGTTCTTTTGTTGAGTCCTTGTGAACTCATTTAAACATGGTATGGTTTGTAACCTATGTTGGTGTCAATGTTTTCAAGACAAGTATGTTATGGTATTTTCGAAACTTAATTAATGGATGAACATCTCATGTTTTTATCATATAGCAATGTTATTATTGTATGCTATGGTATTAAGAAGTCACACCAAATAAACCACGCTTCCGCAAAAGCCAGGGTGTGACAAATTATTTAATTATTTTCGATTGCAGTTGGCCTTTTTCGGATCTATTATTATGTTGGATATTCTCTCATCTTGGAAAAGTGCCTTTGCTTACTCAAGATATCGAACTGATAAATCAAGATCTACCCGTACATGGAAATGTGAGAACTATTGGTTTGATCTTTTCTATACGTGGATGTTAATACACATTTATCATGTTAATGAATGTTTTTTTCCTTTTTACGTAGATTAAGCATTTCAATAATGAACTATGCTACTTTCGATGATCTTATTAGGCATAATGGCGGTGGTTCGTTGATTCATTCAGGTACATGGAAATGTGAGAACTATTGGTTTGATCTTTTCTATACGTGGATGTTAATACACATTTATCATGTTAATGAATGTTTTTTTCCTTTTTACGTAGATTAAGCATTTCAATAATGAACTATGCTACTTTCGATGATCTTATTAGGCATAATGGCGGTGGTTCGTTGATTCATTCAGCTTCAAATCTGCGTAACACGGTCGATTTCATGTTGGCAAACTATTCATATTAGGGCTTCGGTGGTGGCGATTAGTTATGAGACATGACGCACCATGATGAGGTATTAATTAAGTTTTTTATGTTGTCATAGTATTCTATATTTCTATCTTCTAATGTCTGTCATATTATTGCAGTCTTCACTGAATATGCAGTTATACGAAAAAGGTTTAGATTTGTTCGATGACAACCCAACAACCTCAGTAATCTACTAATATTAAAACTTTAACTCTATAAATGACGTTTGTCTTGGAGAGAACGTTTCTCACTTTGATGTTACAGGCTCTTTTGCACCGACATTTACTAAAGAATACAGCTGCTCCTATGATAGACATTCTTTTATCAAATTGGTAACATAAACAAATCTTTGAATCTAAATTTATTATTTTATAGCCCACATGACTTAATTTAAGGTAACTTGCATGATTTTGTGATCCTTTCCTTAAATCAGGATATGCTCAATAAGTTGAAAAATGGTATTGATGTTCAAGACTTCGATACTATTGAACCCATTACACTTAGCTCATGGGATGATACTATTGAACCCATTACACTTAGCTCATGGGATCGAATGGCTCTGGTATGAGATAATTTGTTTTTTTTAACTTTCTAACAGTTTTTTTTTATTAAATAGATAAATTTTTTTTCTGTATGGTCATAGGTAAAGAAATTTGAGGGAGCATTATCTGTAAAGGGTAATGCGGTTGTTGAAGCTTTGGAAGGGAAGGTCAGTCCTTTAGTGGTGAAACTTATGAAATACGTTGGAAATAAAATAGTAAAAAAATTTCGAATATTTTAAGTGACAGCGTGTTGAAGCATATATGACAGGACTAAGAGCATTTGCGGATGAGTGGTAGGAAAGATGCTTCAATCTTAGTCATTTTTTTGGTGATTTTTGAGTTTCTATTTTATCATATATTTGATTGTTTTCTGTATTTGCAGTGGGTTAACTGTGAAATAGCTTGATGAGAAATTGGAAAGAACTCTTCTCCATTCGTATCGCAAGGTATGTCCTCCTTGAAGCTTTTAAGTTTTAACAGTTGAAAAAGGAAGCTTTCACAAATTTACATTTAGAGTAAGATGCCATTTTCGTCCCTCAGGTGTGGCCCAGATTTGTGCTTCGTCCATAGGTTTGTTTTTCCGCATCTGGATCCAAAAGGTTTGAAAAGTATGCATCATTGAGCGAGTGTCCTCAAGAACAAGAGTCACATGTTTTTAGAGAAGGTCGGGGACTAGATGACGGTGTCAAGGTTGAGTTTTGACTTTATTTGGAAAACGGGGTGGAATTTACTCCCATTTACTTAAAGTGGGTCAATTTGGATTGGATTTTATTGTTGAATGTTGGTCAAGTTTAAAAGCTTACCTAGATATGAGGCGGGTCAAGTTGGTCATAATGAATTGAAAGTCAATGAAAATGGTTTGACCACGTAAACAGACCCCTAAAAAAGATAAATAACGAGCTTATAGTGATCCACTTTTTATGGCCAGGATTGACACCTCAGTTCTTCAAAGTTTCATTTTTATTTTCTAAACATTTTTTAAGTTAAAAAATAAAACAATTAGTATGCTAAAAATTAACCAATGTAAAAAAGCACCAATGGACATTAACAATTTGGGAAAGGAGTTTTCCACCAAATGGGTTAGAAATGGAGTTATGTGGATATGGGAATGAAGATGCTGGTAAGGGGAGTATTAAATGGAATTATTGGGCTCCATTAAAGGTGAATTATCTTGGTTGGAAGGCTGTTGAGGGTCGGTTGGCTGCCAAAATGGAGTTGGGCTGCAGTGGGGTTTCTGCAAATTGTTTGATTTGCTGCAGGTGTGGGCTAGATAGGGAAGACACAAGTCATATCTTTATTAAATGCTTGGTGGCGAGATGTTTTGGGTGGCTGGCTGGTTAGCATCTGGTTGAAGGTATAGTTGGTTGGTGCTATGCATTTTTTGGTGAGACGTAGTTATAATTAATGATATTAGCTTTATTGTTTGTTTGTTTTTGTATACTGATAAATGTATTATAATTATAATTGAATGATATCCTTATATAGGTCGTTTTCCTTTTATTTTCTACACAGCACACATAGTTGATTCATAAGCCCAAATGCCAATGGTCTATTTTGAAATTCTATTGTGTTTTCTTTTCTGAAAAATGACCAACCCAAAAAAACAAATTCACCCCACAAATTCCAGCCCATTAGTTCATTACTTTAATTTGATTAGTCATCTTGATTGCATTTTTGTATCCTCCATGACTAATTCGAAAGAATCCACTTCTAAAAATAAAAGTCAAAACAAATTATGGGATCCCCTTATTGTTATGTGGAATATAATTTTTTTTATCTATTTTAGATTTCACAATAGATTTGACATCTCCTGATAATTAGAGCGAAATAATTAAATTATATATTTTGTAAATATACTTTTATGTCATACTATATAACTTTAAAAATGCAATTTGCGTTGTTACATTTTACCTCTATCAGAGTAAGTTGGAAGTTATGTAAAGTAATGAAACGTTATTTTCATTTCAAAGTTTATGTCAATACTTTTATATAATATAATTTACTATGAGTAGCACGTGTAACATAAGGGCACTAAGTTAACAAATACTTTAGAGTATAGTTGGTCTAATATTTGACAATACTATTTTTACTCGGAGATAATATTAGTTTTAACTTTATTGGCTTATTTTTAATTGTAAATGTATTGATATTTTGTTCTAATATGAACATATAGGAGCCATTCAGACAAAGGAGTTGCTTATCCTGGATGGCATCAAGATCAAAATAAGTGATGGTAGCAATTGGGCAACATATGACGGGAAAAACATAGTTGACCGGTCGAAAGGTACTTTCATTGCATCATTTGCAAGTAATATAATGAAACGTTTTTTTTTTCATTTAAAAGTTTTGGTCAACATTTATAAGTAGTATAATTTATTGTAAGGCCACCCGTGTAGCACACGGGAACTTAGACTAGTATCTTATATATTACTAGTGGGGAGCCCGCGCGTTGCAGCGTGAACAAAAAACTTAGGCAATATTTTCATAACCGAAGGGGAGATTTAACCGGTTTCGAAGGTTTACTTAAATCGTAGTCTTACATTTGTCAAATAAATAATAATTTGGATAAAAAGTATGAGGTATGTATGAAAACCATTATTGCAACTCAATAAACACACACAATAATACGAAAGTAACAGTTATAAACATAACAGTTTAAAAATAAAAATCTAGGCGTCAAGCAGTTGCATGGTATTTTAAATGTATGGTATAGATACCTACGACATCTTGCAATTTGTTCCTTGTGCCATCCATAAGAACTTCCTAATTTCTGTACAAGGGAATAATGAACAAGTGAGTGAAAGTGACGAAAGTGTGTGAACTATTAAATGTGTTATAAAAATTTATTTGAAATGTAATTTCTTGAACCACAAAATGCATTAAAAATCCTTACGTTTTGATTGAGAAGGAGTTCATCCATCAAGTAACACCTCCCGATAGACAACATTTGAGGTGTATACCCCGGGTTGTTTGAAATCTTTGGCAGGGTGTACTAACACTTTTGTATTTTTCCGTGATATTCCTCTTGATAACGCCACATAAAGTTGACCATGCGAAAATACAGAATCTGGGAGAAAAACACCAACATTGGAAATTGTTTGGCCCTGAGCTTTGTTTATTGTCATGGAAAAGCTGAGACGAATTAGAAACTGTTTTCTTTTCAGCTTGAAAGGGAACATGTCGTCCTCAGAAAGACATAGAGGTATTCTTGGCAAAAACACTCTCTTCCCAGTATATTGTCCGACAGCTATCTCTGCATCAATAACATTGCGTTGGAAACCTCTACATATCAATCTTGTGCCATTACATAGACCATGGGACAGATCGATATTCCTTAACAATATTATGGGGCAACCGATTTTTAAACGAAGTTTATGAGGCGGCAAACCACTAACAGTGTCACCCCCTTTCTGCGGCGGAAGCACGAGGTGTGATCATGAAAGGTTCTCATTGCATACGAAAGGTAAACATGCTATATGCTCGTTAAAACATCAAATACCATAATTTGAAAACATAAGTTTAGCGTTTACATCGCTAAGTCGCATAAAACATTGTCTTAAAAATTTTACAACTTTATTTAAAGATAAACAGTAGCGACATCCACAAGCATAAGCGAGACCGCGCGCACATCCATCCTAGTTACCTGAAATACATTTGAGTTTTGGAAAAAAAAAACGTCAACATAAAGTTGGTGTGAATTCATGCAGTTTTTGTATTTAACGCTTGTATACCTTGTATAAAAATCATGGTATGTATTTGTTAAATCACGTATTCAAGTATAAATCAAGTGTTTCCATATGTATCAAGTGTTAATGGGTTGCAAAGCCATTAACATGTGACACGACATAGGAAGTCACCAAACCATAGGCATTTATCTATAGTCGATTCACGACTGAGACACAAAAAAACTACTTGGTTCTAGTTGTCACCAAGAGTGGGGCTGCCCTGAAACCCATTAGATCTAACATTTTGTTCTGCGGTCTAAGTATGTACACAATTAATGGTGCTTATGTTACCCTATTCGTGACACGATTTCTCGTATCAATTCTTGGCACTAGTTGTCGCCAAGAGTACTTCTCGTTTTAGTACATATCATACCATTTTGTAAATATTGAAGTATTTGTAACATGTATTTCACTCCCGAAGTTATAAAACTGAAAACAGTTAAGAGAAAAGGGGGAGCATGAACTCACAACTTTGCGTTCCTTGCGTCGTAAACTTCACCGGATTTGCTTAATTAACGTCGTAACCTATACGCGTTTTCTTAACGTTAGTCACTAGACTTGCGTCGCACAAGTACAGTCACTCTCTTTTGTGTATATTTTCTTGTGTTAAAAATATTTTATATTTTTAACTAAGTGTCTTACTTATATTATTTTCTCAAAAATAAATATAAGCTTTTTGTATTTTGCACTTTGCACCCGAATTATGTATCTTGTATATTGTAAGTGTATTTTTGTGTTTATACTCCTCATGAGTATTTAGTGTATTTTTAAGTCTTAATACACTAGCACGTATAACACATACTTTATACACTTAGCACAAAAGTTGGTGATAAAATAATATATATTTTTCTCTCAAAAATATACATACTTATATCCATTTTTATTCTTGAAGAAATCCTCATTTCTTATCACCAAAAATTAGGGAAACCTTGGTAATACTCTTAAATACATTTTTAGGGAATAAGTTTCTCAAAAACTTATATTTTTCTAAGTGTCAAAATTTATAAAAATTTTGACAGAGTTTCCCCTAAAAATGGAGGTTTCCCATGTTTTCAAAACATGTGTTTATTTTCTTTTAATTCATCAACAATATGAACAACACAATCTTTATTTATCAAACTTGTCAAAACAAGCATATACCACAACCTATGAACTTGAAAGTTTGTAAAAATATGTAGTAAGTTACTAACATATTTAATAGGTCTTGTTATCTTTATAAATAAGTTTAGTTTGTTAAAAACTTTATTTTTTAAAGAGTATGTATCTTCACAACTTCTAGTCATGAATTTCAAAAGTATTTCTTTGTGGAATTTTCTTTCTACACAAGTGTTTACACACTTGTTTACTTACCAAAAATGATTTTTGTTCATACAAGATCCGGGTTTTTAACAATCTAGTATTTTCCACTTGGTTCTTCCGAAAAACCACTTGTAGATCTTTAGATCTACAAGTTTACAACTTCATTTTACAAGAAAACTCGTGTTTATTTAAGTTCAAGTTCATGGTGGGTGGTCTCATCATCTTTCTCATTTCAAGTACTAATATAATACTAGTTCATGTTCTTGAACATGACCTAGCATGTCTAGATGATGATCCATCCAACATTTACTAACCAACAACATCAAATAATCACAACTAGACAAGATTCACATGATTTACACACATATCTACTCTTTATCCATCCTTTAACACTCTATGTTTAAGACTTTATGTTATGTTCTTTAGTGTTTATAATTTTTAACCATTGAATCACCTATTAACCACCATAAACAAGAACAAGATGAAGATTTGAAGCACTTACTACTAGCACAAGGCTAGGGAAGTTCAAGAGTGCAAATGAGGTGGATAAAAGCAAATGAAGAAGGTCCTTCAAGTTCCGTTGCTTCCACACTTCCTAACTTTGCTTCTTACATCTAAATATCACCTTGGAATGGATGGAGGATGAACAAAAATGGTGGATGGTTGGTGGTGGTGGTGAGCCGTAGCCAAGAAGAAGAAGAAGGGAGTTGGAGGTGTGTGTTGTGTTGGAGATTATGATGGATAGTTGTCTAGTGTATAGTTCTTATATCCCCCAACATATGTTTAACCCATGGATCTTATGTCTTGAGAGTACAAGACATATCTAAACAATAAATCAAACAAAATCCCACTAATGACATATGGGCCGATTTTGTTAGCTAGGGGGGAGGGGTCTAATGGTAAAATTTTAACCACTTAGTTAGTACTTAGTTCAAAACCAAGTATCTAGTTATAAGTGTTGGTTACTAGATGATTTTTGTGGGTGTTAAGGTGTTCGGGGACCCCAACTAGTTTAGAAAAATAAAAACAATGCTTCCAGCATTATTTTGGTGTTCCGGGTAATATCCGGTTGTTTGGTTATATACCGGTTCGTTAAAGTGCTAAATCACACTTTTTAGTGTCTTTTAAGTACCCTTCTTGTACCCTTTCAATTCCCAACACTTAGGAAAATATTTTGGATGATAAAACGACGTTTCTGCATAATATTCATATGTTTAAATGCTGATTTATTGCTGAATTATATAAATTCTGCACTTAAAGTGCGTTTCGGGTGCTTTTTAGTGCTTATTTTTGCTTTCGTATTGCATATATATTAAACCCTTGTATGTACTCTTGGGTTTTAATGCATTCTTGTTGTCGGACCTACACCTAGGCTCCAATTTTATTGCCTGGCTGCTTTCTGCAGTTCCGTTGACACAGTGTGTCTTACCGGTGAGTTTACTATTATTTTTTTGACGCAATGCTCTCGTTTATGCATAAAGCAATATTTTGTAGTATACAACGTGCATGAATTCACTTGTTTAATCATGTGTTCAGACATTGCTGACAATTAAGCACATAATTGCAGTCATTAAATAATGGTTAAAGTGTACGAAAATTACCGGTTTGGTGCCAGTTGTCACAGTCTCCCCTCCGTTAAAAGAATTTCGTCCCGAAATTCAGGCTGAACTAACTCTCGCAGGAGTCTTCTTGAATAGGTGGGGATACTTTTCTTTGAACTGGTCTTCACGTTCCCATGTGTACTTGGGTCCGTGCTTAGAGCTCCAACGTACTTTGACAAGTTTCACACTGCTCCTCCTGGTCTTGTTGACTTTCCAGTCGGTAACCTCAACGGGTTGTTCTGTAAATCGGAGGGCTTCATCAATATGCACTTCATCCATCGGGATGATCACGTTTTCTTGTGTTGGACTCTTCTTCAGGTTGGATACATGAAACGTATCATGTACTCCATTAAGTTCTTCCGGTAACTCCAACTTATATGCCACGGTACCAATTCTTTTCAATATTCTGAATGGTCCGATGTATCGTGGATTCAGCTTTCCACGCTTTCCAAATCTGACTACGCCCTTCCATGGTGAGACTTTTAACAACACTTTGTCTCCCACCTTGAATTCTACTGATTTTCTTTTCGGATCAGCGTAGCTCTTTTGTCGATCTCGAGCCGCCTTAATGCGCTCTCGGATCTGCGCAATCTTGTCGGTTGTCTCTTGTACAAGTTCAGGACCAACCATAAGTTTATCTCCGGCACTTGCGGCCATACAGAGCTTCGAACGACGCGGCTTTTATGCTCGTATGATAATTGTTATTGTAGGAGAACTCAATTAACGGTAGATGAGTATCCCAGCTGCCGCCTAGATCCATAACACATGCGCGAAGCATATCTTCTAACGTTTGTATAGTCCGTTTGCTCTGGCCGTCTGTTTGCGGATGGAATGCCGTGCTCAGATCTAACTGAGATCCGAAGGCTTCCTGAAATGATTGCCAGATTCTTGAGACAAAGCGCCCATCTCTGTCTGAAATGATTGAGATTGGCACTCCATGACGTGCCACAATTTCTCTTAAGTATATTTCAGCAAGCTTTCTAGTGCTGTCTTTTTCTCGGATCGGTAGGAAGTGCGCAGACTTCGTTAATCGATCAACTATTACCCATATCATATCATGCCCTCTCGGGGTCCTGGGTAATTTCGTTATGAAGTCCATCGAGATTTGTTCCCACTTCCACACGGGAATCTCTGGTTGCTGTAGTAGGCCGGACGGTTTCTGATATTCGGCCTTAACCTTAGCACAGGTTAGGCATTTTCCAACATAGACAGCAACGTCGCTTTTAAGTCTCGGCCACCAGTAATATTCCTTCAAGTCTTGATACATTTTGTCCGATCCTGGATGGATCGAATATCTCGATTTGTGGGCTTCATCAAGGATGACTTCTCGTATTCCACCATAGAGTGGAACCCAAATACGCTTCTTAAAGTATAAGGCTCCCTCTTCATTTGGCACCATGTATTCCAGCATACCCCGTAGGTATTCAGCTTTACGGTTCTCTTCTTTAAGAGCTTCTTGTTGTGCATCACGAATGCGTGCAGTGAGGTTCGTTCGAATCGTCATTTCCAATGCTCGAACCCTTAGGGTCTTAACCATTTCTTTTCGGCTCAACGCGTCCGCTACAACGTTTGCCTTTCCAGGATGGTACTTAATCTCACAGTCATAATCGTTCAGCAGCTCGACCCAACGTCGCTGGCGCATATTCAATTCCTCCTGATCAAATATGTGCTGTAAGCTTTTGTGATCTGTGAAAATTGTACATCGAGTACCATATAAATAATGTCGCCAGATCTTCAGGGCGAATACCACTGCGCCCAGCTCCAGGTCGTGAGTGGTATAGTTTCTTTCATGTACCTTCAGTTGTCTTGAAGCGTAAGCGATGACTTTTTGGCGTTGCATGAGCACGCAACCCAAGCCTTGTTGTGAGGCGTCGCAGTATACCACGAAGTCTTCAGTGCCTTCGGGTAATGATAGTATCGGTGCATCGCAGAGCTTGTTCTTAAGTAGCTGAAAGGCTTCTTCCTGCTTGTGACCCCAGTCGTATTTCTTGTCTTTCTGTGTAAGGGTCGTTAGCGGTTGAGCTATCTTTGAGAAGTTCTCGATGAAACGTCGGTAATAGCCCGCTAAGCCCAAAAATTGTCGTACTTCGGTTGGGGTCTTGGGAGCTTCCCAATTCTTTATTGCTTCTATCTTGGATGGGTCTACATGAATGCCCTTCTCATTCACAACGTGACCAAGAAATTGTACTTCGCGAATCCAGAATTCGCATTTCGAGAACTTTGCATAAAGTTTCTCTTTCTTCAGTAGTTCCAGAATAGTTCTGAGATGTTGCTCATGTTCTTCTTTCGTTCGCGAGTAAATCAGGATATCATCGATAAATACAATCACGAATTTATCGAGATATGGTTTACATACGCGGTTCATTAGATCCATAAAGACCGCTGGCGCGTTCGTCAATCCAAATGGCATCACAAGAAATTCGTAGTGCCCATAGCGTGTTCTGAATGCAGTCTTTGGCACGCTTTCATCTTGGATTCTCAGCTGATGGTATCCAGATCGAAGGTCGATCTTGGAATAGTAGCTTGATCCTTGCAGTTGATCAAATAAGTCATCAATCCTCGGTAGCGGATACCGATTCTTGATCGTGAGCTTGTTCAGTTCCCTGTAATCGATACACATCCGCAGTGATCCATCCTTCTTCTTCACGAATAATACTGGAGCTCCCCAGGGTGAGAAGCTTGGCCTTATGAATCCTTAATCCAACAACTCCTGAAGCTGTGTAGATAATTCTTGCATTTCGGATGGCGCAAGTCGATAGGGTGCCTTGACTACAGGAGCAGCTCCCGGAACCAAGTCTATATGGAATTCGACTTGTCGTTGCGGAGGTAGTCCTAACAGATCTTCAGGGAACACATCCGGAAATTCCTTCACCACAGGAATGTCTTCGAGTTTTGGCTCCACAGCCTTCTTATCTACAACGTGTGCTAGGAAAGCAACACATCCTTTCCTTAAGCACTTCTGTGCCTTCATACAACTGATGATTCGTAGAGGAGCGTTTCGTCTTTCTCCATGTACGATGAGAGTTTCATCATTCGCCAGAGGGATGCGAATGATTTTCTCATGACAAACGACTTCAGCTTTGTTCTTGGACAACCAGTCCATTCCGACCACTACATCGAAGCTACCTAATTGAATAGGTAAGAGGTCGATGCTAAATCTTCGTTCACCAAGTTCTAGCGTGCAGCCTCTAACAACTTCGCCCGATTCAACAAGTTTACCATTGGCTAGTTCTATGGAATAAGGAATTTCTAATCTACTAGATTCTATTCCAAGTATGCGTTTAAATTCCACAGACATGAAGCTATAATCGGCGCCAGTGTCGAATAATATGGATGCAAAGTGATTGTTAATGAGGAACGTACCGTTGACCACATCAGGGTCCTCGCGTGTGTCCCTTACTCCAATTACAAATGCTCGGGCTTGAGCATTGTTTCCCTCTGGGCAATCCTTCATGAAATGATCTTTACTTCCACATCTGAAGCATCCTTGGTTTCGCCCATTTCCGTTACCATTCCCGTTACCAGCACCATTTCCATTTCCACCATTGTTTCTATTACCAGCCCCGATACGATTTCCATTCCCGTTCTTATTTCCCTTACTCCAGCAGTCTTCAGTGCGGTGACCCAACTTTCCACACTTGTCGCATCTTTGAACGCGACACACCCCTTCGTGATGACGCTTGCACTGATTGCATTTGGGCAGGGTGCCCAGGTATCCTTTAGCTGGAGCGTCATTCATGGCTGCAAGAGATTTCGCCCCTTGAGGCGGGTTAGGGTCACGCTTCTTGTTGGAACCTTTGTTGTTACGAGTTGCTTGATTCAAGTTTGCATGTTTCCTTTTCTTGTCGCCAGACGACTCAGCATGCGTCTCGGCATTTTCTGTTGGGTTCAGTGATAGCTTCTTCATTCGAACACAATCTTCAGTAAGGCTGACAGCCATAGTTACAGCCTCAGTGATTGTTTGAGGTTTGGCCGAAGTTACCATGCCGCGAAACTCTGGGGCCAGTCCCCAAATGTAACGTTTAACACGCTTAAATTCAGGAGTCACCATGTAGGGAAGCACTCTGGACAGGTCGTGGAACCTTCGAGTATAACCATTAATGTCAGCACCTTCCATGGTTAAGTGCCAGAACTCCGTCTCCAGCCTTTGGAGTTCAGCACGAGAGCAGTACTTCTCTCTCATTCTTTCCTTTAGTTCATCCCAAGTTAGGCCATAAGCGGCATCATCGCCCAAGGTTTGGACTTGCAGGTTCCACCAAGTCAGAGCTTCATCGACAAACAACCCAGTAGTAAAGGTGACTTGTTGATCCGTGGTACACTTGCTCATGCGGATAGTAGCTTCAGTCTTCTCCGTCCAGCGCACAAATGCTACTTCACCTCCTGTACCATCATAGTTCATCGGCTTGCAGTCGAGGAACTGCTTGAAAGTACAGCCTTGAGCTGCATTGCCTCCAGACGAATCTCCATTCCCATTACGCCTAGCGTTGCTTGGTCCTCCACTGTCTTGAGTACGGTTCGCCTCGTACTGGGCGATAGCAGCGGAGATTCTTTCCTCCAGTAGAGCATTCAGCTCCTCAGCAGTTCTTGGCAGTGGGGGAGGAGGAGTTTGATCATCATTGCGAGCATTCACAGCTTTCCTGGGTGCCATGTTCTGACAGAACATAACACAACAGGGTTAAACATTTGTTTGATATCGTCGCACTAGACAGTAGTATCATATATATTCACAGGTATATATACCACATAAGTGACATCAAACAATTATTACTCTAGCAGAGTACTTAGTAGGCTTGCACTGAGGGAATCTATACGTGACAAGTCTTGCTGTGATTTTTGTGCACTGAATTCCATAATTATGTATGCATCCATAATTACGTAACTCCTTGCACAGTCCGCACAGTTCGTTTCATCCTCGTATCTCTTCCTTCAGATGGGCCATCGCTGTAAAGCCACGTATACTTGTGACATTCTACGTCTAGTATATGCTAATTATCACACATAATTGCAAGTAATTTCTAGTCAATGACAAATGCTACTCAAGTGCACTCTAAGTCTCGTAGTGTCTTTTCTAGACTCATGTAGATAGTTTCAGGTAGTGGATGTCGCGGGACGTTTTATGCAATGAAAACTCTTGGAAAATTGTTTTCGTGAAAGGATCCTAGAGATTGTAGACTAGACTCGAGAAGGAATCCTGGTTCACTACAATCGCAGCTCTGATACCAATCTGTCACACCCCTTTCTGCGGCGGAAGCACGAGGTGTGATCATGAAAGGTTCTCATTGCATACGAAAGGTAAACATGCTATATGCTCGTTAAAACATCAAATACCATAATTTGAAAACATAAGTTTAGCGTTTACATCGCTAAGTCGCATAAAACATTGTCTTAAAAAGTTTACAACTTTATTTAAAGATAAACAGTAGCGACATCCACAAGCATAAGCGAGACCGTGCGCACATCCATCCTAGTTACCTGAAATACATGTGAGTTTTGGAAAAAAAAATGTCAACATAAAGTTGGTGTGAATTCATGCAGTTTTTGTATTTAACGCTTGTATACCTTGTATAAAAATCATGGTATGTATTTGTTAAATCACGTATTCAAGTATAAATCAAGTGTTTCCATATGTATCAAGTGTTAATGGGTTGCAAAGCCATTAACATGTGACACGACATAGGAAGTCACCAAACCATAGGCATTTATCTATAGTCGATTCACGACTGAGACACAAAAACACTACTTGGTTCTAGTTGTCACCAAGAGTGGGGCTGCCCTGAAACCCATTAGATCTAACCTTTTGTTCTGCGGTCTAAGTATGTACACGATTAATGGTGCTTATGTTACCCTATTCGTGACACGATTTCTCGTATCAATTCTTGGCACTAGTTGTCGCCAAGAGTACTTCTCGTTTTAGTACATATCATACCATTTTGTAAATATTGAAGTATTTGTAACATGTATTTCACCCCCGAAGTTATAAAACTGAAAACAGTTAAGAGAAAAGGGGGAGCATGAACTCACAACTTTGCGTTCCTTGCGTCGTAAACTTCACCGGATTTGCTTAATTAACGTCGTAACCTATACGCATTTTCTTAACGTTAGTCACTAGACTTGCGTCGCACAAGTACAGTCACTCTCTTTTGTGTATATTTTCTTGTGTTAAAAATATTTTATATTTTTAACTAAGTGTCTTACTTATATTATTTTCTCAAAAATAAATATAAGCTTTTTGTATTTTGCACTTTGCACCCGAATTATGTATCTTGTATATTGTAAGTGTATTTTTGTGTTTATACTCCTCATGAGTATTTAGTGTATTTTTAAGTCTTAATACACTAGCACGTATAACACATACTTTATACACTTAGCACAAAAGTTGGTGATAAAATAATATATATTTTTCTCTCAAAAATATACATACTTATATCCATTTTTATTCTTGAAGAAATCCTCATTTCTTATCACCAAAAATTAGGGAAACCTTGGTAATACTCTTAAATACATTTTTAGGGAATAAGTTTCTCAAAAACTTATATTTTTCTAAGTGTCAAAATTTATAAAAATTTTGACAGAGTTTCCCCTAAAAATGGAGGTTTCCCATGTTTTCAAAACATGTGTTTATTTTCTTTTAATTCATCAACAATATGAACAACACAATCTTTATTTATCAAACTTGTCAAAACAAGCATATACCACAACCTATGAACTTGAAAGTTTGTAAAAATATGTAGTAAGTTACTAACATATTTAATAGGTCTTGTTATCTTTAAAAATAAGTTTAGTTTCTTAAAAACTTTATTTTTTAAAGAGTATGTATCTTCACAACTTCTAGTCATGATTTTCAAAAGTATTTCTTTGTGGAATTTTCTTTCTACACAAGTGTTTACACACTTGTTTACTTACCAAAAATGATTTTTGTTCATACAAGATCCGGGTTTTTAACAATCTAGTATTTTCCACTTGGTTCTTCCGAAAAACCACTTGTAGATCTTTAGATCTACAAGTTTACAACTTCATTTTACAAGAAAACTCGTGTTTATTTAAGTTCAAGTTCATGGTGGGTGGTCTCATCATCTTTCTCATTTCAAATACTAATATAATACTAGTTCATGTTCTTGAACATGACCTGGCATGTCTAGATGATGATCCATCCAACTTTTACTAACCAACAACATCAAATAATCACAACTAGACAAGATTCACATGATTTACACACATATCTACTCTTTATCCATCCTTTAACACTCTATGTTTAAGACTTTATGTTATGTTCTTTAGTGTTTACAATTTTTAACCATTAAATCACCTATTAACCACCATAAACAAGAACAAGATGAAGATTTGAAGCACTTACTACTAGCACAAGGCTAGGGAAGTTCAAGAGTGCAAATGAGGTGGATAAAAGCAAATGAAGAAGGTCCTTCAAGTTCCGTTGCTTCCACACTTCCTAACTTTGCTTCTTACATCTAAATATCACCTTGGAATGGATGGAGGATGAACAAAAATGGTGGATGGTTGGTGGTGGTGGTGAGACGTAGCCAAGAAGAAGAAGAAGGGAGTTGGAGGTGTGTGTTGTGTTGGAGATTATGGTGGATAGTTGTCTAGTGTATAGTTCTTATATCCCCCAACATATGTTTAACCCATGGATCTTATGTCTTGAGAGTACAAGACATATCTAAACAATAAATCAAACAAAATCCCACTAATGACATATGGGCCGATTTTGTTAGCTAGGGGGGAGGGGTCTAATGGTAAAATTTTAACCACTTAGTTAGTACTTTGTTCAAAACCAAGTATCTAGTTATAAGTGTTGGTTACTAGATGATTTTTGTGGGTGTTAAGGTGTTCGGGGACCCCAACTAGTTTAGAAAAATAAAAACAATGCTTCTAGCATTATTTTGGTGTTCCGGGTAATATCCGGTTGTTCGGTTATATGCCGGTTCGTTAAAGTGCTAAATCACACTTTTTAGTGTCTTTTAAGTACCCTTCTTGTACCCTTTCAATTCCCAACACTTAGGAAAATATTCTGGATGATAAAACGACGTTTCTGCATAATATTCATATGTTTAAATGCTGATTTATTGCTGAATTATATAAATTCTGCACTTAAAGTGCGTTTGGGTGCTTTTTAGTGCTTATTTTGCTTTCGTATTGCATATATATTAAACCCTTGTATGTACTCTTGGGTTTTAATGCATTCTTGTTGTCGGACCTACACCTAGGCTCCAATTTTATTGTCTGACTGCTTTCTGCAGTTCCGTTGACACAGTGTGTCTTACCGGTGAGTTTACTATTATTTTTTTGACGCAACGCTCTCGTTTATGCATAAAGCAATATTTTGTAGTATACAACGTGCATGAATTCACTTGTTTAATCATGTGTTCAGACATTGCTGACAATTAAGCACATAATTGCAGTCATTAAATAATGGTTAAAGTGTACGGAAATTACCGGTTTGGTGCCAGTTGTCACAAACAGTTAGTGAGTTTAAGAACTCAGTTGAATAGTAGTTGTGGTGGTCGTCTTCAGCTTCATCAAAACTGTAGTAAACCTTTTCCTCCCCTTGAAAAATGTCAATCATTTTATCATTAATCTCGTCAAGACTGTCATTTTTAGTGGTCAATATCGCTCTTGAGATTATATAATTTGAAGAATGTACATTGTTTTGAAGTGACGGAAAAACGGCATTGATCAATTCTGTTATAAGTTTTTATCTACGAGTGCATGGAATTGCCATATTGTCGGGTATGCGGATATAGCTTCCTTCTATCGATTCTTCAGTTCTATCACCTACTCTTAAGAGAAAACCACAATACCAAGTATCATTTAGCGCTCTCATGTTTATTGTCAACCGCATCTTTTTCGTAATAGACCAAAGAGGTGACATTCGTTGGCTAGAGTCTACAATCTGTGCTCTAGTTCCCCATTTAATAACCGACAACACCTGTCTAAAATCACTTCCCATTACCATTATCTTGCCACAAAATGGCAGAGTAACGCCTATAATGTCTTGCAATGTTCGATCGACTGCTTCTATTGCTTGTCGTTTTGCCATTGATGCCTCATCCCATATGATTAATTTGGATGACCTTATTAGTTCATCTACACCACTTTGTTTTTTTATGTTGCACACTCAATTATTATTAACACAAATGGGAATCTTGAATCTCGAGTGAGCCGTTCTTCCTCCTGGCATATTATTAGCTGCAGCCCCTGATGAAGCGGTCGCAAGAGCAATAAGACCACGCGAACGAACTTGAGCTAGCAAAGCTTTGTACAAAAATGTCTTTCCCGTTCCACCCGGACCGTCTATAAAGAAAACACCTGGACGATCATTATCCACATGTGTCATGATCTCATCAAAAACTAATTTTTGGTCTGAATTAAGCTCATCTTTGGCACACAAGTCTTCGGCTTCCACAACAATCTCGTACTCCTCTTGTACCTCACGATGAATAGCATATTGTAAGTCGTCTTCTGTGAGGTTCGGAAGATCAAAATCAGTGAGATTTTTACCCATGGACTGTAGGATGTCCCTTATGTCAGTAAGAACCATATTCTGAATGTGAATTGATGATCTTCAGACATTGCATTAAAGTGCTCATTCCACAATTTACGAATATCCCCAAGCACGCAGAAAATCATTATGGTTGCGAATAACCTTCTAAGAGCATTGGGAAAATGAAATAGAGAAGCTTCTGTGAGACATTGTGACAAACTATCATCATTCTCTATTAGGCCTATCTCAAGCGCTGCTTTTCGAAATGTCGTGTATGTAACCCCATTAACCGTGCAAAGATCTTCAAAAAGAAGTAGGTCCTTTGACATTTGACAAAAGTAGGCGTAAGTAGTACCGGTCTCCTTCAGCTGGATTAGCAGAAACAATGCGACCTCTTTGTGGCTTAAGTATACGAGGCTTCCAAGTGCGTGTGGCTCCATTCCATGTGAAGTGTTTCGGGAAATCTTTATACAAATATTTCGGTTTTGTTTCATCTGCTCTATTTTTAAGGAAAAATGCTGTTAGCATGGTTTTTTTTTATCTTTTTCCCTATCAACAATGTTAGACATGATGTCATCCTCTCTAAATCTAACCATATGCTTATTCGGGAGATGAAGTTGTAAGGCTAAAACAGCAGGGTGGATTTGAGAAAGAGGGAAAGAAAAAATACGCCATTGGAATCTCTTTATCTCATTGATAACAATATTGGGTTCGTCTGGATCGATATGAATAACTTGTTTGTCATGTCCTTTGTAGACATACTTGAAAAGGTATTTCACAGATTTTACACTTGAGCAAACCTCAACATTCATGTGGCAGTTGAACGTCATTAAAATCCTTGGGTTATAAGGGACAACCCACCTGTTATCAAGAGTATTTCCTCTTATGTCCACTGTTACGCCATTGTTTCTCCTTCGATATAATGGATATGCATCGTCTCCTTGTGTTGTCTGCTCATTGAATTGTCTGTGATAATGAAAACGACAAACTTTTGGATCACCCTGCATGTAAGGACTATCTTTTCGTAGATTTCCGCACGGACCATGAATCATGTGTTTTACAACAACCTCATGCAGTTGTGGATGGGTAACCATGTTAGGGATTTCAGCACACACGACCTTATCATAATGGTCTGGATTATTTATCTTGTGCTCCGAGTCCATGATAAGGAGGAAATGTGCATGCGGTAAACCGTGCTTCTGAAACTCGATGACATATACATATGCCTTAACCTTTCTGAGTAAATGTTTCTTGAAGAGTTGTTCCTTAAGATCCTCTAATTTTGTACGAAATATTCGTGAAACAAGCTCTGGACGATCTTGTGCGGTTTGAACAGGTTTCAAATTACCGCATATCCTAGGCCATTGAGGATTACATGTCATAGTTAGGAATACATCAGGTTTGCCATCATCTTGAATTAAAGTCATAGCATCTAGAAACCGGTGTCGCATGTCGCGAGGCCCTCCAATGAAAGACGCAGGCAACACAATCCGTTGTCCGACTCTGTTTGGATAAACCTCACCAGAAGGGACGCAATCCACAATACCTTGGTATAATTTCCCTCTTATCTTAGTTTGGTTTCGTTCACAAAATTGCAAACGTTATGTCTCAAGCTTTATGTAAACATCTACAACAAATTGTTGTAGCAATCTACCACCAAGCAAAAGCACGTTCCCGGTAGAGCGAATTTGAAATTTATAACAATAGTACTCTCGCATAGAAACGGTTGTCCTACGTCCTCGTGGGTTAGCCTCTGAATAAAATAAAAATAAATAATTACATTACATTATACTATAGATGTGCTTAGCCTCTCGAAAACATAGGTAAAATCTTTGTACCTTCATTATCTCCGTCGATGTTGTCGTGATCATTATGAATTACATTGATTGATACTCCTTCACGTGGTATGTTAGGATGCCAACCCGACTCACCGTTAGGAAAAAATAAAGGATAAGATAATGGATCATAACATCCAAAGTATGGCTGAATAGTTTGACTATATTCAGACCTACCATACACTACGATACTTCTTTTGTAGGAAATTATATTGTCATTCCTTTCGACCCAAATACCAGCAACCTATATAAATATGTAGTATAAATAAGTATCATCTATACTATATTGATGTTATTTGAAAAAAAAGATAATGTTAATTAAACCTCAGATGTGGTTGGTCTGTTGTACACCCTTTGGCTAAGTTCAACTGAAGCGTTAAGAGTGACTCTATAGTTGTCTAGAGGACCTAGCTCCGCAAGACTTCGAAATGTCTTGACATAAGGATTTGTAGAAAGAACACGTGCCAACACCTCAGTAATATTTCGATCAAGATTTGGCCATCGGAGTCTATGATCTAATTCAATATCAGGGTCATAAAAATATAACTGTAAGTACCTAGGTGTTCCATCCCTAGGGACCAATTGGTCGATTCTGTGATATATTCCTTTGTGTGCACGAAACGTATATACACCATCTCTCATATTGGTCATTGTATCATCCAATGTCACACCCATTGAGGTGAAAGAAAAATTGGTGTTATAAGCACGTATGTTTTGTCTAAACATTTTTCCAATTTCATCCTGCGACGTGAAAAGTTGATACAATTCATTCGGAATTTTTGAATTTGCTAACACTGTTTTTTCACTCATACAACAAAAGGTAGGAAATTCAAATGCAAATAGCTTTGCTCCACAATGACGACATGAACTTTGTTCCTTTAAGACACGATGCTCTCTAGGTAGCCCACCATAAACAAAACTATATGGATCCTCTTCTATGTTCTCAGCTCGGATGGATGGTTGACCAGTTACGTCACAAAACTGAGGTTGTTGTGTATACGGTTGAATTTGAATACCTAATAAATTCGTTGTATTAAGTAACACCTTAAAATATGTCGGATTTAATAAAGAAAACTTTGTTAATCAATAAGAACCTTGTGATTGTTCGGTGATTTTGTCTGTGACACCCCAGGAAAATCAGGAAACAACGCAACTTAACTAGCTTCCTCAGTAACCACGCGCTAAATTTCGGGACGAAATTCTCTTAACAGGGGGAGAATGTGACAACCCTCAAATTTACATGTAACCGTACAGTTTATTAATAATAATTAATGTGCTTGACGACTGTGTGGAATTACGTAACTGCTTTCTGATATCTGTGTTATATTTACATGCGCCTGTTAACACACTAGTAATGTACAGAAAAATCATTAAATAGTCCGTTATGATTTCCTAAGTGTTAGAAATTAAAAGTGTTACAAAAATATATAAATAGGACGCCTTACGGATTAATTAAGCAGTTTAACGGAACAGTTTCGAACCGAACAACCGGACTTTAACCGGAACATAAAAATATTGACATTGACATTAATTTTCCTTTTCTGAGCTAGTTAGGTTCCCCGAATACCCTAACACACTAAATATTAGATAACACACTTCCATGTATTAACTAACACCTTTAGATCCTAGCTATATTTTAACCATAACATTACATCTTAACCAACCCTTTTTCCCCTCATTCTCACGGTTACATATGGGCCACCATGTGAAGATTTTATTTGATTTAACTATTAGATCCTGTCTCCCCATTTTTAAACATATAAACCACTAGGTAAAAGGATGTTGGAAAGCTTATAAATGAAACCATGGGAACAAGACCCTTATTTCTCACAACCTACCAACATCAACAAACTCAACTCTCTTCTCCTTCTTTCCCCTTGAGTTCGGCAGCCACAATCAGCCATCATACACCCACCATCAACCTTCTTACAAGCCATTTTACATACACACAAAGGTGCAAGAAGGTGAACAACGAAGCTCGGTGCGTTCGGAAGTTGAAGGACCGCTCTCGTTTTCTTTTATCCACCACTTTTACGCCTTTGATCTTCCCTAGCCTCGAGCTAGTAGTAAGTGACTCTAAACATCTTCTTGATCTATTCTAAAGTGGTTAATAAGAGTTTCGTCAGTTGAAAATCACTAACATATAAGATCACCAACTAAAAGTCTACTAAAGTGATGAACAAGGTGGTTAATGGATGAATATTAGTGTAAATCATGTAGATCTTGTGTGATTATGATTATTGGTTGATTATCTGATGTTTTGCTGATTAATATTGATGTGTGATGTTGTTGTGATCACTAAACATGATTAACGGAATCAATCGAACACAAGTTAGTAAGTTAGAAAGTGAAAACAGAATCTGTCCCGGTTTTACAGCCAACTTCAGTTGGCTGTAAACAGGTCATAAACTCAGTGAAAAACCGATATTTTGAATCGAAAGTATGTTATTATCAAATACGGTTCTAATGGCACCGGAATCGTAATTTTTGGACTTCGTTTACTATTTTTAATGTGTCGATTTGTAACAACAGCTTAAGCTGAATTTTGACAGCAATAAATGGGTGTCATACTTTCAGTCATAACCTGAGTTTTGTGATGAATCGGACCACGAAATTTGTACAGTAGATGACAACCGATGCATTTGTAATTACCCCACTGGAATTTCGTAAATCGGACACTCGATGAATTTTTAATAAAATGTTCCGTGGACTGTGGTCAGAAATACATAAATCTGAGTTCAGTCCGGAATATGAATTTTTATAAAATATTGGTAATGAACCGGACCCCGATATTTTTACACAATAAATTATGGAACGTTTAAGACATCCTATAAAAATTTGGGAATTTTTGGAATAATTTAACTATTTTATTAAAATGTCCGAAAACAGCCGGTTTTGAATATAAATGCTGAAATGACATAAGTTGTGACTCGCGTGTCTAAATGTCGAGTATGCTATCTGTGAATGATCTAACATGTTATATATGTTATGTGCATTATCGTATGTTTGATTTTGAGTGGGGAATGGATGGGAAACTTAGATGGGCATAAACCGTTAAAGTGATGCATGTTGTGTGATAGATACGTGTAGGAACTTTGTGTTCTATTTGAAAGCCACTAAATGACTAACTGGTAAATCATACTAGGACGTAATTGACCGACCTTGACTGTTAGCTATATTTGAGAATCTAACCGAGCAAACCAAGGTGAGTTCACACCCTTACTAAGGCATGGGATTCCCAGTGGTTGGGAATGGGATTGAATAACTATTTATATTATCAACACTACTAGACTACCTACTACTGTCCTCGGATTGAGAAGGGCACGTACGTAAAACCTACGTACACTCACACTTACTACTGTCCTCGGATTGGGAAGGGCACGTACGTAAAACCTACGTACATTCATACTTACTACTGTCCTCGGATTGAGAAGGGCACGTACGTAAAACCTACGTACACTCATACTTAACACCGTCCTCGGATTGGGAAGGACACTTATGGATACGCCTAGTCTAGTAACATACATAATGGGAAGTCCCTACTGATTATGGTTATGGTTTGGGTAATGAAAGAGGAATTGGTTAAACATACTTTCAACTACGGGGTAACCCCCCCCCCCCCCGGCAATTAAGCCAACGAAAGTCAAACCACGTTTTTGAGAAACGACTTAAAAACTAAACAACCAAACGTGAACTCACTCAACTTTGTTGTTGACTCGTTGTTACATGCCTTGCAGGTCGTTAGATGCTATGGAGCTTGCACATGGAGGTGGTCGTTGTGGAATGCGAACTAATATGTCCCGTACTTACTAAATAAACGTTATGAACTTATGAAACTTATGTTTGGGGTCTTTAAACTTATGAACTACAAACTTATGTTTTTGTTTAACGTCTTATGCTTCCGCTGTTTAAATTGAACTTGGTTAACTTCCTTTTGGTCACCAATTGTATTGTGATTGGTTTTATTTACTGAAATACGTTGTTCAATATGATTGGTGGCTCGATCCTGGTCACGTCACGCCTCCAAGCGGTGGTACTCCGCATGGTGGATTTTGGGGGTGTGACATTGTCCATTACAGGGGGAAGTGTGGGAGTTCGAACTCGAGTAGGTAGTAATGAATTAGCCCGCGAGTCATTACCGGTACAAACTCTGGATACTTTATTATTCCCTTTGCGTGAAGCATAATATCGTCTATTATACTCTTTTCGTTTTTCGGCCGAAGTAGATGTAGGGGTAGATACATCGTTATGATCTTGTGGTTCCCCGGTAGTCATTGAAAATTGAGTAATACCTTGTATATTGAAGAATAACGTTCACAATATTATTAGGTGTTACTAATTTATCACTAACATTTTTAAACTACTATATATTATAGTAAGTGAAATGATCCGTAAGCTTGAATTAACCGCGAAGGAAGCCTACAAATATTGTTGTAATTCAAATACAAATATTTAGTTTTTGTAATTAAAATATATAACTTTTAAAATTAAAATGATTACTTATTAGTTTTCTTTGAATTTATATTTAATTTTTATTTTTTAAATTCATGATGTGTTGCTAGGAAGCTATCCAAAATAAATGTGTAAATATATATAATGCACCCATTTCAAACTTTTTTTTCTCTTTGAGCCTTGCAACTTTGTAGTTTTTATTAATATTAATGCCCTATTTTTGAAGTTTCACTTGTAATTTACCCAACAAACCACAACATATTGTCTGTTACATGTGAAGCATAAGAAGACGTTTAGTTTTTTTTATATTCATGCCATGGCAGACATATGCTTTCATACGTGAGTGATAGATTTCAAGGTATGATGAGACTTTCATCCTTGTTCTTTTTATTTTTATCAAGTTACATAAACGCCAGTTTAAATATCCATAATAAGTATGCAATCGTTTTAGTAATCATGGAGCATTATGCACCTTATCTAAATGAAGTAGAAAGTAAATGATGATTAATAATTTATTTTTTAGAAGGTTTATAATAAAAATAATAAACTAAAAATATTATATACGCATTATTTACTTTTAATTAATGATGATGAGTAAATTAGGATTTTAGTTTTTTAGTTTTTAACTTCATTGCATAGAATTAAAATATCTCTATGTTTTGTTTCTTTGTTATTAATGTTATGGGCCAAAACTCATAAGGAGACTGCATTTCACGTGGTTTTGTCTATATGCAACGAATTGTACGTAACAAGGACTGATAATCTAAGTTCAATACTCTATTATGATCTTAAACCTACACTCATCTTATATTCAGCGTCATCATGTTCTCTGAATTTCAAATATGCTCGTTTAAAATCTTACATGGTTACAACCTGAAATTCTTATTACCTAAAATATGATATCAAATTCACATAAAAAAACATATATGTTTGATTTATCATATACTGATCAATTACACTTTTAATAATTCAAAGTTTTTAATAACTTCAAGTTTCTAATAATTTTAAGTTAAATAATATTCACTCTATTTTTATGATCATATACTGTATTAATACTGATGAATTTTTAGTTTTGTGTTTTTTGTCATCTGAAAGTTTATATTTTTTGTTCTTTATTATTTCTCATCTGAAAGTTCATATTTTTTGTTCTTTATTATTATTTAGATGATGAATTTTACCTTTAACATTTTCTTTTTATTTTCTATTTCGAGATAGTCTTTTTTATATACCTCATCATATATAAAGTAACAGATGAAATGATCCTAACTTAAAATCATATAATGCACTAACTGTATGAAATACTCAAAGTTGGATTCATCTATAAAAGAAAATAAGAGAACTGAAGTTGGTGACTTACCTCTGTCGCGTATGAAAAAGTGACGGCAACAAAACTCGGGTTGCTTATTATCGGCTAACTTTGGAGTACGTCGGCAACCGTGTTGTTGAATTGGGTTACGGTTGGTGGGTGGTGGTGCACAACTGTATGAAACACTCAAAGTTGGATTCATGTATAAAAGAAAATAAGCGAACTGAATTTGGTGAGTTACCTGTGTCGCATATGAAAAAGTGACGGCAACAAAGCTCGGGTTGCTTATCATCGGCTAAGGTTGGCGTACGTCGGCTACGGTGGCTGGTTGGTGGTGCACAACTGCCTTAGTATGCGAAAGGGAAAAGTAAAGAAAATAAGCGAGCTGAAGTTGGTGACTTACCTCTGTTGTGTATGAAAAATTGACGGTAATAAAAATCGGGTTGCCGCTGTACGACGACAATGATGTTGTTGAATCCGGCTACGGTATGCAGGAACAGAGAGTGCGAGATGGAGAAATGAAGTAGTGATCCAGCATTTGTGGGTCATTTCAGGTGTTTAGGAAATGTTTAGTTGGCTAATCCAATCATGGCCATTGAAGTTTCTTCAATAAATGGTAACGGTTTCATGCGACGATGACTGTTCGGAGTATCTGAATTAATGTGGTTTAAATATTGTTGAGTTGTTCCTTTATCTAATTAAAACATATTGGTTACTTGTAGTAAGAATTCAAATAGACGGAACACTTTATATTGAATATTCACTAATTTAATTAAATGGTGTAATTTAAAATCATTTAGGGTGTCCGGTGTGGGTGCGGCAAAGGGTTCGGCAAAGGCGGTTGCCGCGCGACAAACACCGCCGCCGACCCTTTGCCGATGCGGTTTGTTTGTCGTTCGGTGATTGCATGATGATGCGGGGAGGGAGTGCATGTGAGAGAAAGGGGGTAGTGTGGGGTGGGGTCCATTCCAATCTCAACCAATCACACTTTTTTTTAAATAGTTTACCACTCCACCAAGTGTCTAAACCATTGCCAACACTTTTGAGCGTAGTTTACCACTTTGACATGGCACACTATCATTGGTTGATTTTTTAGTTTGCCACTCTCAAGTGTTTAACCACTCTTTACACCCTTATGTTCTTTATTAGTTGGATTTATGGCCGTTGAATGAGAAAGACGATTAATAAATCATTTTCTTTATTAATTGGAGAAGGACAATTATGCATGGCCCTTGAATGAGAAAGACGATTCATAAATCATTTTCTTTATTAATTGGAGAAGGACAATTATGCCCCCTTATTAAGGTAATTAAGTGTTGTACTATAAGCACTATAAATTGTAATTACTTACTTTTTGCAGGTATCCTTAATATATATAACATATAGTATAGATATAAATGAAAATAAGGTGGGCTGACGTGGCGCAATATTAGAGCTTCTTAGAATGGGTTTAGGAGGGAAAAATTTGGGTCCTTTTTTTCTTGATATGGGCAAGCACGGGATACGGGTTTTGACCCGGGTATATATTGTTTCTAAAATTCTAAACTTCCTTATTCTTTTCATTCAAGAACACTGACAAAACTCTTTTCTCTGTATCTTCCCTCTCAAAACCCTAGCGCCGTCATCGCTTTGATTCGTTCCACACCATTTGATTTTTTCTACAATCAAGGTTTTATTTTTATTCATCTACGAATGGAAGCCTTTTCCCAACGTGTATTCTTCAGATTTTCGTTTTTCTTCGTTGTTTTTGACGATTTCGTTTACATATTCGTGTAGATCGTTCTTTGATCTACATTTTGCGTATGGATTTGATGTGTTTTGATGAAACTTTCGTCAACGATCGTTGCGGTTATCAGAGATTAAGATCTAGATTCGCTGTTTCAGAAGGATGAGGTTTGTTATAGAGCTTATTCAACATATTTTGATGATTATTTGTTAGATGATTTCATCGATTTGTTACAGTTAAACGCCATAATGTTTGATTTGTTTGATTTGTTTTCATCGATTTGTTTCGGTTACTATAATCGAAAATTAGTTGTGTGTTCGTCAGCTGGTGAACATTCTTAAGTACATCTCTTTTTGTTTGGTAATGGGTCAGGCCATGTAGTCCTGACAATGTTTGTCTACTTTTTTTTAAGAGTAAACTTCCGTTTTGCTCCCTGTGGGTTGGTCATTTTAACGGTTTTGCTCCAATAGTTTAAAAATAGCCATTTTTCTCCCTGATCTTTCGAGTTTGTCGCCAGTTTGCTCCCTAATCTTTCGAGTTTGTCGCCAGTTTCCTCCCTAATTGAGTTAGAGGCTGGGAGCAAAATGAAGATAAGTTAGAAAAATCAGGGAGGAAAATGGCTATTTTTAAACTATTGGAGCAAAACCGTTAAAATGACCAAACCACAGGGAGCAAAACGAAAATTTACTTTTTTTTAATGATAAATATAAAGAGTATCACATCGAAGTAACATTTTTCTTTTATAAAATAAATCCATTTATGAGGCTCAAGGAATATAAAACTTTCCCAACTTTCAATCTGTTTTGACTTGTCTCATTTTGGGTGAAGGTTCAAGAGTAGGTATAAATGCTGACAACATTCTAGACTAATTTTAATACAAATGGGACGAAATAGTGCCATCTAGCATAGGGAGCATTTACTAATTTGTTGGTTTTTATTAGACCACCCGTAGTGGGGCGGTATTTTTGAAAAAAAATTGAAAAAAACACCCCCCCCCATTACACTAGGCGTTTTGAGGCATTATTTTTTAAAAAAAATTGCCCAAGCGTTATATATAAAACGCCTACAATTGTATTGTGTAATGGTTGACTGGGTTTGACCCACCAATGAGAAACTAGTATGTTTTTTTTTTGTTTAATGATTGGAAGGGGCATTATTTGGGCATTATTCCCACTACGCCACTTTTGCAATAACGCCCCATGCTGACTGGACTGCCACGTGTCGAATAATGCCCCATGGTGGGGGCATTATTTGGCTAAACCACTACACATGGTCTTAGCGAGAAGCATCTATGAATTAGGAGTTAGATCATATGATGCTTATACCAAGAATAGAGCATTTCTAACTTGTATGCTGCCATTACAAGAACATTATGAGCAGCCTTTTCCTATGTAAGTATTTATCTTCAATTTTGTCTATTAACCTATTTTAATTACTGATGCTGTAAATATTTTGAATCTCTCATTAGATATTTTAAATCTGTAGTTGTTTAAAGAATCGGATGAGTTAACTAATAGCAGATCATATTTATCTTTATAAATGATACCGTTAACATATTGAAAATATAATGCAGTTGGAATCTGCAATGGCCATGCGATCCTTTGCAACCACAAATAAAAGCTATTCAGGATTGGTATGCTGGTGATCAGCTTACATTTTATTCCTGTCCTTTTGAACTAATTCTTCAGATTTTATGAAAATTTCTGTCGATTGCATTGAATTTATTCACAAATATGGTAAGTTCTTAGCAAATATTTCCATGTTAATCATGAATATTGAAATAAGAATATTTAGTCTCCGATCGTCTTTCTTTAGTTTACACCAATTTTCTTATGGAACCCCTTTTCAACATGATTCTGTTTTAAATTTTATTTACTATAATATATTTTTCATAGTTTGCAGGAGCGGCTTCAGCTTGAAGTTGCGAGATTATACAAACTGGCGGGAATAAATCCTTTGGTAGGTATCGTAATCCGTAATTAAACATACCCTATAAACATGTTTTTAAAATTGTTTATGGTTCACGTAATATTTTTCGTATCTCTCATTCAACAAAGCATCCCTATATATAGGGAGAGAATACAAAAGGAAATAAATGAATACAATCATATGACATAACAAACTCCTACAATTACGGACTTATATGGACTATATTTACTGAGTATTCACATCTTCTAATAGTCCCCCACAGTTTGAGCGTGGTTGAACTCTCAAACTGGATCGAAAATCTTCGAACAACGACCGTGGAAGGCCTTTTGTAAAAATATCAGCATATTGAGATGAGGAGGGCACGTGAAGAACCTTGATATGACCGATGTGCACTTTCTCTCTGACAAAGTGGATATCCATTTCAACATGCTTTGTTCGCTGATGTTGTACCGGGTTGGCGGAAAGATATACGGCAGACACATTATCACAGTAAACAACGGTGGCTGTTTTGATAGGGACCCGTAGTTCGAGGAGAAGGTTGCGTAGCCAGCTGGTTTCAGCAACTGCATTGGCGACGCCTCGGTACTCGGCTTCAGCGCTGGACCGAGAAATTGTTGGTTGGCGCTTTGAAGACCATGAGATGATGTTGTCTCCCATAAAAATACAGTACCCAGAAGTAGACCGTCTAGAGTCGGGACAGCCTCCCCAGTCTGCATCAGAGTACGCTGTGAGAGCGGTAGAGGAGCATGCCGAGATGTGTATGCCAAACCCGATAGTTCCCAGAAGATATCGGAGTATACGCTTGAGGAACAAAAAATGTGGCTCACGAGGGGCATGCATAAACAGACAGACCTGTTGCACAGCATAAGTAATGTCGGGCCTCGTAAACGTTAGATTCTGAAGTGCACCGGCAAGACTGCGATATAAAGAGCCGTCCTCAATTAGATTTCCATCTGTCGCGCTTAATTTAGAAGCCGTGTCACATGGGGTAGCATATGATTTACATCCGGTCATGTTTGCTCGATGAAGAATGTCACGGGCGTATTGAGACTGAGATAAAAACAGACCATTAGAGTCGCGGGTAACCGAAATGCCCAGAAAATGGTGAAGAGGGCCCAAGTCACTCATGGCAAATTCCCGGGATAACATAGTGATGATGGAGGTCAAAAGTGTACTATCTGACGCCGTCAAGATGATATCATCAATGTATAAAAGAAGATACGCCATGGAATTGCCCCGTTGATAAATAAATAATGACGAATCACAAGTGCTACTACGAAACCCATGCGAAAGCAAGTGATTTGAAAAACGTGTGTACCACGCGCGCGGGGCTTGCTTAAGGCCATACAACGACTTCTTTAACCGGCAAACATGTGTCGGAAGTGTGGTGTTAACAAACCCTGGTGGCTGGTGCATAAAAATTGTTTCCTCTAATTGACCGTGTAAAAAAGCATTTTTAACATCGAGTTGGTGAATGGGCCACTTTCTAGATACTGCGAGACTTAAAACAGTGCGTATTGAGGCCGGTTTAACTACTGGACTGAATGTGTCATGACAATCGACGCCGATAGTTTGTGACTTGCCATTGACAACTAACCGAGCTTTGTACCGCTCGAGAGCCCCATCCGCCTTGAATTTATGGCGGAACAACTACATGCACCGAATAATCGGAACCCCGTCAGGTCTAGGAACTAACTCCCAAGTCTTGTTTTCTTGTAAAGCACTATACTCATTTAACATGGCTTTATGCCAATTTGGATCTAGAAGGGCTTTTTGGTGTGAGTTTGGAAGAGGAGATATAGTAGAGGCAGTGGAAGTGGTGGTGAGATTAAACTTGGGATTGGACCTGGTGATCCCATCTTTGGATCGGGTAAGCATAGGATGATTATTTTGTTGGTTGTGGGTGGATGGGTGGGTCAGTGTAGTAGGTGGGGAGGGCTGCGGTGGCAGCGGGTTAGGAGGGAGGGGGCTGTGTACGGGAGTAGGTGGGTTCGAAGGAGGCTGCTGTGGCAGTGGGTTAAGAGGGAGGGGGCTGTGAACGGGTGTAGGTGGGTTCGAAGGAGGAGAAGTTGGGACGACGGTAAGGGATGTGGTTGTGGCGGACGAGTGGTGGAGGGGGATGGGGTATGGGTCGTCATCCAGAAAGTGATAATCGGATGAAGGGAGGATAGTTGGAAAGGGAAAATCGGTTTCGTCAAAGGCAACATGTCGGGAGATGTGGACGCGGCCCGTATTAGGATCTAGACAACGATAACCCTGGAAGTTTGACGGGTAGCCTAGAAAGATGCAACGGGCCGAATGGGGATAAAGTTTGTGAGGTTGAGTAGCGGAAGGACCATGTAGTATTTGTAACCAGTTTTACTCAAAAGTGGATAAGTCCACAAATCACAGTGAATTATATCAAAGGGGGCAAAAGTGACCGAATTGGAATCATTAAATGGTAAACGTTGACTGTTTGCAATCTGACAAGAAGAACAAAAGGAATGACTAGTAGTCTTATTACAATGAATAAAATTATTACTAGACAAGAAATTTAAAATGCTAGCGCCCGGATGACCGAGACGGTTGTGCCACGGGGTAGGTTGAGCTGTGGAAGTAAGAGCGAAGGTGGGCGGTGTGAGCAGATATAGGTCCCCCGTGCTGTCATGGCGTGAAAGGAAGGTGCCCGTCTTGAGGTCCTTCAAAGAAAAACCAAATGGGTCAAATTCAATGCTAACTTGGTTATCACGTGTAAACTTTCGAACCGAAAGTAAATCTTTTATGACGGTGGGTGAGTGTAGGACATTATTTAGGTGATAGGTTTTGGTGGATATGGTGTGGATTGAATTTCCAGATCCATGAATTGGGAATTTTTGTCCATTGCCAATAAGTATAGTGCTAGAAGAAACAGACAAAGGAGTTGAAAGTTTACCGGGATTAGCCGTGATGTGTGACGATGCTCCGGTGTCCATGTTCCAGGCGGTGTCTTGAGAGTTAATTTGCATCATGGAAAGTGTCGTACCAATGTCTGTAGGACTGAGAGCATTAAATGCAGCCGGGTCGGGGAATTGGGTCGGGGCTGTAACACCTGTGCCTCCACGGCCATCAAACAAATACCAAACCAATGAAATATTATATTTCATACTTGGGATTTGTAAAAATATGTGTATCATTTGCACATATCAATTCTTGTTCAATTTCAAACTCTAAATCGCTTTCTGGAAGGTTATACGCGCACCGATGCGTAAATATAACCAGTTTAATGCAGCAAACACTCCGGAATAGTGACATAGGCTTAAAATACCTTAAATAACCTTTACATAACTTAGAAATAAGTTTTGAAGGCTTTGGTATGGCAAAATCAAGTTAAATCGCTTACAGGGACTAAAGTTGACAAACTGCGAAAGTATGCCAATTTGAACTGTAACAGACATTCCGGAACATGACCATAAGTTAAACATACCATAAATATCCTTTACATAGCTTAGAAATAAGCTTTGAGGTGTTCGGTGTGCTAAAATAAACTTTTGGGTCATTCAGGGACTAAAAGTGTCAAAAAGTGCACAAGTTTGCATTTTCGCGCATAACTTACGTTCTGAATACATCCGGACATCCAAAAATTTATGTAAGCATGACTATATTATGCTTTAGTGTTTGGATTACCAAAAATCCATTCGTTGCGTCATTTGGATCGTTTTTCGCGCTTATGCGCATTCCGTCGTAATTAAGCGAACATCGCGTTCGTACGACCAAACGAACCAACACCCGGCATATTTTTGAGTATGTTTCATGTCCACAATGTTTAGACATCATTTTAGGGCCTTAAAGTTGGCTTTACGGGCCTTAGAAGTGTCGGAAATGGCATAAACACATAACAGGGACCAAAACTGTCATTTCTGAAAGATGTTTGCTTATACATCGAATCTAGTCCTTCCCACTTGTTGCACGTGGTTTTGGGAATCTATGGGCTGGTATTTTGGGCACATGGTATTACAATACCATGGGTGCTAGTGTATGGCCAAGATTGAAGCACTTTTTCCAAGAAACGATCCTAACGGTTCGGGAAATCCTATAAATACCCCACCCCCCATGCTTCAAAATTACAAGAACTTTGATTTGAGAAACTCTAAGTTGAAACTATTGTTTCATACCTGAGATTTTTGAATCGAAGTTAGCATTCGGGGACCCTTCGTAAGTATTCTTTCGTTCTTTTATTGCTTTTCGAGTCTTTCGAGTCTGAAAGTCAAACTTTGTTTGACTTTCTACATTGACCAGTTATGGTCAATGCGAAGTTCGTTTGAACTTCGCAACGTGAGTGTAATCACGTTGGTTATAGTCCCTTGGGACTATGCCTACTGATTACCACGTTGTCTAGGGTCGTAGGGTAAGCGATCTAATAAATCGCTTATACCTCGAACCCGACCCATTTGGTCGATCATTAGGATCCGACCAAATACATTAGGTGACCATAGTAGGTAGGGAATAACCTTCCGAGGTTATACCCTATGGTCACATCGTTTGAGTAGTTGTATGATAGGTAGTTTATATGCCTTAGGTAAATTACCAGAATACCCTTTTCATATATAATTGGTAATTAAGCATATGTAACCTAAACCTTTGTCACATAACTGATTATGTAACATGTTTAGGCATATTCTACTTGTCATAGGACTAGTTAGGCGGTCCGAACGCGTTTCACGCACACGACGCGTTAACGTAGCATAAGCTACCTTAATGGGTCGCGATGGGTCGAAAGCACTTAGGTTTGGTTTCATTGTAGTATGTAGGCCTTGTTAAACCATATCATATGAGTTCCAATACTCATTTGGTTTACCAAGCCTCATCCTATCCGATCTCCCGATTTAAGTCCGGTTTATTTATATAGTTTTAGATTGTCGACTGATTCCGTGCTCTCTCTTGCTTTGTTTGGTTGTTGTTAAAGACCTCTAAGCATTCTCAGGCGAGTACATTATTCCCCTATTTTACTGCTTTCAATTGTTTTGGGGTGACACATATGTGCTAAATGTTTTCAAGGCTTTAACGATGATAACAAAACGATTTTCGATGTTATAACGATGGTTTCTAAAACGATTAAGACGATTTATACAAAACTAATAAGGATTTCAATAAAGTGAACAAACTTGTTGGTTGGGTTACATAACAAATGACATTCATTAGCAATGATCAAGCCGACCAGTATTAGGTTATGGTACCATAGGATCTGACAAATCCCGTTAGTTACTACACCCGTAGTTATGTGTGGGTGTTGTGGGTAGCGACTAAATCTGTAATTGTTAATTTACTCTTTGGTAAGGGTTTATTAATGCGAGATGTTAATCTATCCTTTGGTAAGGGTTTATTAATGCGAATTATTAATCTATCCTTTGGTAAGGGTTTATTAATGCGAGTCAAGAAGGTTTGAATGTTATTAGCGAGACGACCATTTAAGTAGTTTCACGACCTAAAACAAATTTAACGATTGGGTAAACAATTGGTTTTCACACGATGATTTAACGATTGGGTAAACAATTGGTTTTCACACGATGTTTTAACGATTGGGTAAACGATTGGCTTCAAAGCGATATACGATTGGGTTTTGGTTATACATATTACATGATTTACATTGGGCATGAACATTACTTTGGTGGTTTGGTTTGATTAAGTGATTAAGTAACGATGCGTGTGTAATATGATACAAACATGGTGGATACGCCGCTGGTACTTCCTATATATAAGTGTTTGTATGGTATTACATATTGTAGCGTTATTTGAATCATTTCAGTTTGAGACATAGAACATTTTATACAGGTAACATACTTTTCACAAGACTATTATTTACAAACAACTTATCTTATACAAACTCATTTTACATGGTTATTCATTTAATCATGCATTATTCTCTTATTTATACATATCACTTGAACTTATTATTTTTCAAATGATTTACAAAGACAAAGCAAATTACAAGGTTCATGACTAAACATTTTCTTAAACAGAAGTCATGAATCTTATTTTCACAAAACCTATGTACTCGCCAGCATTTCTTTGCTGACCTCGTTTTCACATATGTTTCAGGTATTGTTGAAAGATATCGATTGATAGGATGCATGCTCACATAGGACTGGACAAGGCCTTAGTGACTCAATAATAATGATAGACTATGTTTAAATTGTGTATTTAGATTTCCAGACAATGTAATTATTCAATGTTTAATAAAACGAAACACTTTTGGTATCCATGGTTATGAAACATTAATTCTGTTGCAACACGCCTCGATGTTTCCGCCGCGATTTGTTGTTTTACGCGGTCGGGGTGTGACAGAAAGATGGTATCAGAGCCAATGGTTATAGGGAATTAGGTTATTAGTAATGCTTTGACCTAGTCTATAACCTTTCTAGGACCCTAACGCGAGTTTACTTGCGTTTAGTCATAAAACAATACCGTCACCTATCCTTAGGCGACGACCACAACCAGAACAAAAATTTCAAAACCGCTTTGAAAACTAATCATCTGTTCTAGGATGATTGATTACAAGGTTTTGAACCCTCTATTGTAAGGTTTTGAACCCTCTGTTATATGGTTTTGAACCCCTTTGAATTTTCAAAATCTCTTCAAGGTTTTGAGTTTTAAATAATGTGAACACGTGCAAACTGGAAGGGTAAATGCCTGTATTCTGGGTTTTCTGTCTAGGCAAGCACTTCGTATATATCTCATCAGACGCGAGACTAGTTGTGCTTACCTGGGAATTCTTGGGATGAGTGTTCACTTATAGGCGAGCATGTCTTCGCGATACATTATTTTTGACCTATTTACTTTGATTAATCACCGAGGTCGTTTGTTGCTTTGTAGTAACAAACAAATGACCACTATCCTTGCTTTCATCAGATTTGTTCCATCTCATTCTTTTCGTCTAATTCTCTCTCTCGTTTCCTTTCATGTTTCCTCTTTTAGACAATGCCTCCTCGACGCGATGCTCAAACCGATGCTCGGACTTTCACTATTGAAGAACTCGCAGCCCTGATCTCTCAGCAGGTGGTTGCTGTGCTTCCCGGGGTTGTAACCCAAGTCCACGAGATATACAACAACGGCAATAATAACAACAACAATAACGCACAGTGTAAATACAAGGATTTTAACCAGGCTAAACCACTCAAGTTTAGTGGTTCTGAAGGAGCGACTGGGCTTCTTCAATGGTTCGAGAGCATTGAGAATACTTTCCGCCACGTGCAGTGTCCTGACAATCGCAGGGTCGAGTTTTCTTCGAGTGTGTTTCAGAAGAGGGCTCTCACATGGTGGAACGGGGTTATGAGGGATCGTGGTGCAGAAGTTGCTCTAGCACAGACGTGGGCTGAACTTAGGGCCCTTATGATGAGGGAATTCTGTCCTCGTCATGAGCAGCGAGCTTTGGAGAAGGAATTTGATGAGTTGAAGCAAGATAGTGGTGAGCACAGGGCGTATACTGATAGGTTTGAGGAGTTGAGTCTTCTTTGCCCGACAATGGTTACCCCACTCGACAAGGCTATCGAAAGGTACATTGATGGCCTACCTGACACGGTACAGGACATCCTTACTGGTAGTAGCCCTACCACACTCCGTCAGGCGATCGAGTTAGCTGCGACATTGACCGAGTCGCAGATTCGGAAGAATAAGTTACACAGAAAGGGTGACAAGGGTAAGAAGCAGGAGTCTGACAAGGAGGATAGCAAGAAAGGTCAAAACAAGAAGGATAAGGAAGTTGAGACTTCGAAGAAATCAAAGAAGCGGAAGGGTGCCCAAAATTTTGCTGTTACAGCACAGACTGCTCAGAACTTGCAAAACCCACCGGCACAGCCAGCTGCAAAGAAGGCATATGCTGGTACCGCACCACATTGTGCCCGTTGCAATGGTCATCACGTTGCACAACAAGATTGCAAGAAATGCACAACGTGTGGTAGACTTGGGCATTTGGCCAATATTTGTCGTCTGGGACAAAATCAGGCTGCTCAGGTTCAAGCTCAGGTTCAAGGGAATGCTGCGAGATTCCCATTGGGTTCATGTTTCAATTGCGGAGAGATTGGTCATTTCCGCCACAACTGCCCAAGACTGGTGAATGCAAATGCTAACGCAAACCCGAATGCGAACGTCAACGTCAATGTAAATCCAGCACGTGGACGAGTGTATAACATCAATGAGGCAATCAATGATGAAGAACAAGTAGAATTTTGAAATTTCTCTGGTTGTTATCTTGTAACATTTAAAGACAATGCGGTTGTTATATAAATAAAAATTTGTGGTTTTTATTTTCAACTAATGCAATTGTATGAATGTTTGATCCAACCTTATGATGTCATCACAAAGACGAAACTACTCGTGTGGTTCTGTCATTTTTATGATCACTTGTGATCTCCCTAAGAACCTCAAACACTAGTTTCTCTTAAATCTAAAGTATCTTATCATCTTGCACCGTTCGAGATGCAAGAATTATCAAAACAGCTTCACGAGTTGTCTGATAAAGGATTCATCCGTCCGAACTTTTCACCTTGGAGAAACTCCTGTCCTCCTTGTGAAAAGAAAAATGGATCTTTTCGAATGTATATCGATTAACGTAAGCCTAGTAAGCTTATCATCAAGAATCGATATCCCCTACCTTAAATCAACGATTTCTCCGATCAACTGAATAGCGTTTCATATTTTCCGAGATCGATTTGCGTTTTGGGTATCATCAACTTTGTATTCTCGAAGAAGATATTCCCAAAACGGTTTTCTGCACGAAGTATGGCCATTAAGAGTTTACAGTCATGCCTTTTGGGTTGACAAATGCTCCAGCCATCTTCAAAGACTTAATAAATAGAGTCTGCAAGCCTTATTTGGATCAGTTCGTCATTGTTATTAATGACATCTTGATCTATTCATATCACGAGCCAATCCCGATCAACACCTTCGTTGACATTGGAACCCTCAAAGAAGGAACAAACTTTTCACTAAATCCTCCAAGAGGAAATTCTGGCTTAAAGAAGTTCAGTTTTTGGGGTCATGTAGTCAACAAGCAGGGTATTCATGTGGATCCATCCAAATTGCTACAATTAAGGATTGATTCCTTATATGCTTTAAAATACCCGTGTCCAAAGATAACAAATTTAAAGGTCAATTTAAACAATTATGCGAGTATACGATTATGTGATATGTGTTTATGTGTTCTCCTCTATGTTTTTGTGTGGTAAACGATTTTCAAATCCTCATAGAATCTTTTATATCTTCATATGAGGGATTCATAGTAGGATATTAAAAAGGTACTACCTTAAATCCTTATGGGCTTCTACGTGGTAGTTAAGACCCTTGGGTTATATAGTACCATTCCAGGATTCGATGATAGACCCTTGAGTGGTCTAGTCTAAAAGATTGATTCACAATTTGGTTAAAGAACGACATCTAGTGATGTAGCTGAACAGACTCCTTGATAGTCTATTTAGATCATTTATTGATTTAATTAAAAGGACTCTATGGCGGTCTAGTTACACGCATCACAGGATTGTTCATTTGGTTTTACCCTACATATTATAAAATAGACTGTGTGAACTGTGCAAGGAATTGTCTAATTATGGACGCGTACATAATTGTGAGATTCAGTGCACGGTAATCACAGTAAGATTTATTATGTGTAAGAACCGATAGTGACAAAAATAACGAAATGAGAACGATGTAATGGAGGTACGGTGGACGCACCAATGACGCTTCATATACTTGTATATAAGTATCCCTCTTACATTGCAATCATGATGTTATTAAAGGTTACTAGAAGTTCAGAACCCTAATCAATATTGTTCGATCTTTTCAACTTCATGTTTTAAACTCTCACAAGTTTCCTCTAAATAAATTTCGGGACGAAATTTCCTAAAGTAGGGGAGACTGTAACACCTGTGCCTCCACGGCCATCAAACAAATACCAAACCAATGAAATATTATATTTCATACTTGGGATTTGTAAAAATATGTGTATCATTTGCACATATCAATTCTTGTTCAATTTCAAACTCTAAATCGCTTTCTGGAAGGTTATACGCGCACCGATGCGTAAATATAACCAGTTTAATGCAACAAACACTCCGGAATAGTGACATAGGCTTAACATACCTTAAATAACCTTTACATAACTTAGAAATTGTAACACCTGTGTCATTTCAACCATCAAACAAATGCCAAACCAATGAAATATTGTATTTCATACTTTGGACTTGTATAAATATGTGTATCTTTTGCACATATCAACTCATGTTCGATTTCAAGCTCTAAATCGCTTTCTGGAAGGTTATACACGCACTGATGCGTAAATATAACCAGTTTAATGCAACGAACACTCCGGAATAGTGAAATAGGCTTAACATACCTTAAATAACCTTTACATAACTTAGATATAAGTTTTGGAAGGTTTGGTGTGGTGAAATCAAAGTTAAATCGCTTACAGGGACTAAAGTTGACAAACTGCGAAAGTATGCCAATTTGAACTGTAACAGACATTCCGGAACATGACCATAAGTTAAACATACCATAAATATCCTTTACATAGCTTAGAAATAGGCTTTGAGGTGTTCGGTGTGCTAAAATAAACTTTTGGGTCATTCAGGGACTAAAAGTGTCAAAAAGTGCACAAGTTTGCATTTTCGCGCATAACTTACGTTCTGAATACATCTGGACATCCAAAAATTTAAGTAAGCATGACTATATTATGCTTTAGTGTTTGGCTTGTCAAAAATCCATTCGTCACGTCATTTGGATCGTTTTTCGCGCTTGTGCGCATTCCGTCGTAATTAACCGAACAACGCAACCGTACGGTTAAACGAACCGACATCCGAGATATTTTTGAGCATGTTTTAAGTTCCCTATACTTTAACTTCATTTTAGAGCTTTGAAATGGGGTTAACGGGCCTTAAACGTGTCAAAAATGGCCTAAATACAGTTCAGGGACCAAAACTGTAATTCTGCCAAAGTTCACCCATACGATGCGTATGGTATATATACCATACGATGCGTATGGGGTCTCCAGACCAGGTGCAATGTTTTAACAGCCTGTTTTCAGCTGATTAACCACAACCACATGTTTGCAACTTGCTTAATCACTAAGATAAGGAGCATATGTGGCTCCATAACCTTTGTGACAAGTGTACGGCTCGGATCGTGGCACGATATTCAAGAAACGATCCTAGCGGCTCTACTTTATCTATAAATACCCACCCCCCTTTGGCTTAAAAACCCACAAATCTGATTGAAAAGACTCTAAGTTGGAACCTTCGTTTCATACCTGAGCTATTTTGATCTGGGTTAGCATTCGGGGACCCTGGGTAAGTATTCTTTCGTTCTTTTCCTTATTTTACTGCTTTTCGAGTCAGAAAGTCAAACTTTGTTTGACTTTCAGCGTTGACCAGTAATGGTCAATGCGAAGTTCGTTTGAACTTCGCAACGTGAGTGTAATCACGTTGGTCATAGTCCCTTGGGACTATGCCCACTGACTACCACGTTGTCTAGGGTCGTAGGGTAGGCGATCTAATAAATCGCCTATACCTTCGAACCCGACCCAGTTTGGTCGATCATTAGGATCCGACCAAACACATTAGGTGACCATAGTAGGTAGGGAATAACCTTCCGAGGTTATACCCTATGGTCACATCGTTTAAGTAGTTGTATGATAGGTAGTTTATATGCCTTAGGTAAATTACCAGAATACCCTTTTCATGTATAATTGGTAATTAAGCATATGTAACCTAAACCTTTGTCACATAACTGATTATGTAATATGTTTAGGCATATAACACTTGTCATAGGGCTAGTTAGGCGGTCCGAACGCGTTTCACGCGAACGACGCGTTAAAGTAGCATAAGCTACCTAAACGGGTCGTAATGGGTCGTAGACACTTAGGTTAAGTTTCATTTAGTATGTAGGCTTTGTTAAAACCAAAAGACACGAGTCTCTACACTCGTTTGGTTTACAAACCCTAATGCTACCCGATCCTCCGATTTAGGTCCGGTTTATTGATGTAGCTACCTATACTAGGTGCCGTTTGATATCCGCGATCTCTAGCATTGTTTAGTTGTTACTCAAGGACTACTGAGCAATCTCAGGTGAGTACATAGACCCCTCTTTTACTGTTTTCCAAACTGTTTTGGGGTGGAACACATGTGCCTACTTGTTACTTTCATGCTTTCCTGTTTTAACATCATATACTGCTATGTTCGTTAGTACATTATAGTACATGATTTCATTACATTTCATGCTATGTATGCCCATTGTGTGCGTACTTAGTACATTGTTTTACATTACATTTCATGCTATGTATGCCCATTGTGTGCGTACTTAGTACATCGTTCTACATTACATTTCATGCTATGTATGCCCATTGTGTGCGTACTTAGTACATTGTTTTACATTGCTTTTCTGTTGCATATGCTTATCCAGCATATGAACACATTATACTACATATTGAACAGTTGTAATCATTTGACTGTGATCCGTTGATATATGTGAACCGTTTGTATCTGTGAACCGTGTGAACCGTATTTGACATAGACATTTCGGCATAGACATTTTAACATGATTGACATTAAATCATGCATTTTCCCACAAAACATAACTTTGATTTAAACCAAGTTTTACTTCAATACTTTGTTTTTGTGTATATGGTTTAGTTGAGACATTTCACTTGCCATACATGATATTTTGACATAGACATTTGACATGGATATTTGACATAGACATTTTGACATTTGTTTGGTTTGATTAAGTGATTAAGTAACGATGCGTGTGTAATATGATACAAGCATGGTGGATACGCCGCTGGTACTTCCTATATATAAGTGTTTGTATGGTATTACATATTGTAGCGTTATTTGAATCATTTCAGTTTGAGACATAGAACATTTTATACAAATAACATACTTTTCACAAGACATTGTTTTACAAACAACTTATCTTATACAAACTCATCTTACATGGTTATTTATTTAACCATACATTATTTACTTATTTATACATATCATCTGACCTTATCGAATTTCAAATGATTTACAAAACAAAGCAAATTACAAGGTTTATGACTAAACATTTTCTCAAACATAAGTCATGAATCTCATTTTCACAAAACCTATGTATCTCACAGGCATTTTTATGCTGACGTACCTATTTTCACATGTGTTTTTCAGGAGCTGTTGCATAAGATGATCAAGATACATATAGGCAGACTTGGGCTTTAGTGACAATAAAAGATGCAAGACTAGTTAATTATGTTGTATTTCCTTGTTTGATTAGACATTGTAACACTTTTAATCAATAAAACAAAACTTCAATTGCCATGGATTTGAGACAATTAATTCTATTACAACACTCCCCGATGTTTCCGCCACGTTTCGTATGTTCTACGTGGTCGGGGTGTGACAGAAAAGATGGTATCAGAGCCAATGGTTATAGGGAATTAGGTTATTAGTAATGCTTTGACCTAGTCTATAACCTTCTTAGGACCCTAACGCGAGTTTACTTGCGTTTAGTCATAAAACAATACTGTCACCTATCCTTAGGCGACGACCACAACAAGAACATAAATTTCAAAACCGCTTTGAAAACTAATCATCTGTTCTAGGATGATTAATTACTAGGTTTTGAACCCTCTGTTATAAGGTTTTGAACCCCTTTGAGTTTTCAAAAATCTCGTCAAGGTTTTGGGTTTTAAATAATGTGAACACGTGCAAACTGGAAGGGTGAATGCCTGTATTCTGAGTTTTCTGTCTAGGCAAGCACCTCGTATACATCTCAACCAGACGCGAGACCAGTTGTGCTTACCTGGGAATCCTTGGGATGAGTGTTCACTTATAGGCGAGCATATCTTCGCAATACATTATTTTTGACCTATTTACTTTTCACCGGGTCGTTTGTTGCTTTGTAGTAACAAACAGATGACCACTATCCTTGCTTTCATCAAGATTTGTTTCATCTCATTCTTTTCGTCTAATCCTCTCACTCGTTTCATTTCATGTTTCCTCTTTTAGAATGCCTCCTCGACGCGAAAACCAGATAGAGACGGCCGAGTTGGCAGAAATCATTGCGCAGCAAATGGCTGCTCAATTCCCAAACCTCTTTGCTCAATGGAATCAAGCCAACAACAACAACAATGGTCCATGCAATTTCAAGAGTTTTAACTCGGCGAAACCACTCAAGTTTAGTGGTTCTGAGGGAGCGACTGGGCTTCTTCAATGGTTCGAAAGCATTGAGAATACTTTCCGCCATGTGCAGTGTCCTGGCAATCGCAAGGTCGAGTTTGCTTCGAGTGTGTTCCAGAAGAGAGCCCTTACGTGGTGGAATGGGGTTATGAGAGATCGTGGTGCAGAAGTTGCTCTAGCACAGACATGGGCCGAACTTAGGGCTCTCATGATGAAGGAGTTTTGTCCTCGTCACGAGATCAGGGCTTTGGAAAGGGAATTTGATGATCTTAAGCAAGACAGCGGTGAGCATCGAGCCTACATGGACCGTTATGAGGAGTTAAGTCTGTTATGCCCAAACATGGTCACGCCTTTGGATAAGGCGATCGAAAAGTACATTGATGGCCTTCCCGACTCAATACAAGACATTTTGACTGGTAGCAACCCTACTACTGTTAGGCAGGCCATTGAGTTATCTGCAACCTTGACTGAATCGCAGATCAGGAAACGTAAGCTTTTCCGAAAGGGTGACAAGAAACTGGTCGAGGAATCGAAACCAATCGAGGAATCAAAGACCATGGATGAACAGACTGGATCCTCTAAGAAGTCAAAGAAGCGAAAGGCTTCTCAGAACTTCGCCGTGGTCGCTCACAATGATCAAGCCGTCCCCAACCAACCAGCTCAACCCCCTGCCAGGAAACCCTACAAAGGAACTGCACCCTTGTGCAACCAATGTGGCCTACATCATCATGCTGGTGTGAAGTGCCGCACATGCCAAGTTTGCGGACTTATAGGTCATACAGCGAGGGTTTGCCCAACAGCAGCAGCACCAAATCAGATTAACAACAATCCTGCTCAAGCTCGTTTCCCACTGGGATCTTGCTACAACTGTGGCGAGATGGGCCATTTTAGTAGAAATTGCCCAAGACTTGCTGATGCAAATCCAGCGCAGGGATGAGTATCTGACCGACAGAAGATAACGCTGTTTAGAAAATAATCGAGCCTTGTGTATTATTTTCTTTTATCACAATCTATGAAACAGTTGTTGTTAATGTTGTTTATAAATAAATCTTTCATTTACATTTCAATATGTTTATGTGGTTGCATGTATAAACATATCCCATACAATACCGACAATCAAGGAACCGCATTCCTTGAAGAACAGACTACTTCCAAATTTCTTCCCTTGTATAATCTCTTGCGTTTCCACGAAAATCCTAAGTACCCGTTTCTTCCAAGAGAAACGATGTACGAGGCGCCAAGTTAATAGCAATCAATAACAAGAAAATAACAATTAAACAATTATGTGGTTATGTGCTTATGTGTTATCCTTTATGTGTCATGTGATCCAATTTATGTTATTCAAATCCTCGTAAAATCTTACATATCTTTGTGCAAGAGATTCATAGTAGGATACCCAAAGGTACTACTTAAAATCCTTAATGGACTTCTACGTTGTAGTTAAAGTCCCTTGGATTATAATGTACTACCTCAAAATTTGACCCCTTTAGTGGTCTAGTTAAACAGATTGATCCAAAAATCTGGTTAGGGATATCATGTGATGATATAGCTGAAAGGACTCCTTAGTGGCCTAATTAAGAAGATCCTCTGTTGATCTAATTAAAAGGACCCTATGGTAGTCTAGTCACTCTCATCTCAGGTTTGATATCTTCCCCCACAACATTTCAAAACAAACTGTGCGGACTGTGCAAGGAATTACGTAATTATGGATGCATACATAATTATGGAATTTAGTGCACAGAACTCACAGCAAGTTCTATCATGTATCAAGAGTTAACCCTATTCATTTCCAATTCTGATGAAGCATCCGTTGAGGAAAAATGAACTAGCTATTCATTTTTCACTTCTGAAGAATATCCGTTGAGGAAATGAATATCCGTTGTTTATCTTTTCATTTCCATTCTGAAGAATAACCGTTGAGGAAAATGAATTATCCATTCATTTTCGTTCTAAAGAATATCCGTTGTGTAATCCTTCATTTCCAACTCTGAGGAAGCAACCGTTGAAAATGACTCCGTTAGTTCATTTTCGTTTCTGAAGATTTATCCGTTGAGGAAATGAATATCCGTTGTGTAATCCTTCATTTCCAACTCTGAGGAAATAACCGTTGAAAATGACTCCGTTAGTTCATTTTCGTTTCTGAAGATTTATCCGTTGAGGAAATGAATGTCCGTTGATTTTTCTTTCATTTCATATTCTGAAGAACAAACCGTTGAGGAAAATGACTCCGTTAGTTCATTTTCGTTTCTGAAGATTTATCCGTTGAGGAAATGAATGTCCGTTGATTTTTCTTTCATTTCAAATTCTGAAGAACAAACCGTTGAGGAAAATGACCCCGTTTGTTCATTTTCGTTCTGAAGAGTATCCGTCGAGGGAAATGAATATCCGTTTATGTAATCCTTCATTTCCGAACCTGAGGAAACAACCGTTGAAAATGACTCCGTTAGTTCATTTTCGTTTCTGAAGATTATCCGTTGAGGAAATGAATATCCGTTGTGAAATTCTTCATTTCCGAACCTGAGGAAACAACCGTTGAAAATGACTCCGTTAGTTCATTTTCGTTTCTGAAGACTTGTCCGTTGAGGAAATGAATATCCATTTGTCTATCATTTTCATTTCCGTTCTGAGGAAGCAACCGTTGAAAATGACTCTGTTTGTTCATTTTCGTTTCTGAAGATTTGTCCGTTGAGGAAATGAATATCCGTTTGTCTATCATTTTCATTTCCGTTTCTGAGGAAGCATCTGTTGAAAATGACTCCGTTTGTTCATTTTCGTTTCTGAAGATTTTCTGTTAAGGAAATGAATCCCCGTTTGTTTATTCCTTCATTTCCGCTTCTGAAGAATACTCGTTGAGGAAAATGACTCCGTTTGTTCATTTTCATTCTGAAGAATGTCCGTTAAGGAAATGACAGGATTATGCTTCACATATCTCTGGTGGTTATCTGACACAAAGTCACAAATAGACTCCTACGAATTAATTTCGGGACGAAATTTCCTAAAGTAGGGGAGACTGTAACACCTGTGTCATTTCAACCATCAAACAAATGCCAAACCAATGAAATATTGTATTTCATACTTTGGACTTGTATAAATATGTGTATCTTTTGCACATATCAACTCATGTTCGATTTCAAGCTCTAAATCGCTTTCTGGAAGGTTATACACGCACTGATGCGTAAATATAACCAGTTTAATGCAACGAACACTCCGGAATAGTGAAATAGGCTTAACATACCTTAAATAACCTTTACATAACTTAGATATAAGTTTTGGAAGGTTTGGTGTGGTGAAATCAAAGTTAAATCGCTTACAGGGACTAAAGTTGACAAACTGCGAAAGTATGCCAATTTGAACTGTAACAGACATTCCGGAACATGACCATAAGTTAAACATACCATAAATATCCTTTACATAGCTTAGAAATAGGCTTTGAGGTGTTCGGTGTGCTAAAATAAACTTTTGGGTCATTCAGGGACTAAAAGTGTCAAAAAGTGCACAAGTTTGCATTTTCGCGCATAACTTACGTTCTGAATACATCTGGACATCCAAAAATTTAAGTAAGCATGACTATATTATGCTTTAGTGTTTGGCTTGTCAAAAATCCATTCGTCACGTCATTTGGATCGTTTTTCGCGCTTGTGCGCATTCCGTCGTAATTAACCGAACAACGCAACCGTACGGTTAAACGAACCGACATCCGAGATATTTTTGAGCATGTTTTAAGTTCCCTATACTTTAACTTCATTTTAGAGCTTTGAAATGGGGTTAACGGGCCTTAAACGTGTCAAAAATGGCCTAAATACAGTTCAGGGACCAAAACTGTAATTCTGCCAAAGTTCACCCATACGATGCGTATGGTATATATACCATACGATGCGTATGGGGTCTCCAGACCAGGTGCAATGTTTTAACAGCCTGTTTTCAGCTGATTAACCACAACCACATGTTTGCAACTTGCTTAATCACTAAGATAAGGAGCATATGTGGCTCCATAACCTTTGTGACAAGTGTACGGCTCGGATCGTGGCACGATATTCAAGAAACGATCCTAGCGGCTCTACTTTATCTATAAATACCCACCCCCCTTTGGCTTAAAAACCCACAAATCTGATTGAAAAGACTCTAAGTTGGAACCTTCGTTTCATACCTGAGCTATTTTGATCTGGGTTAGCATTCGGGGACCCTGGGTAAGTATTCTTTCGTTCTTTTCCTTATTTTACTGCTTTTCGAGTCAGAAAGTCAAACTTTGTTTGACTTTCAGTGTTGACCAGTAATGGTCAATGCGAAGTTCGTTTGAACTTCGCAACGTGAGTGTAATCACGTTGGTCATAGTCCCTTGGGACTATGCCCACTGACTACCACGTTGTCTAGGGTCGTAGGGTAGGCGATCTAATAAATCGCCTATACCTTCGAACCCGACCCAGTTTGGTCGATCATTAGGATCCGACCAAACACATTAGGTGACCATAGTAGGTAGGGAATAACCTTCCGAGGTTATACCCTATGGTCACATCGTTTAAGTAGTTGTATGATAGGTAGTTTATATGCCTTAGGTAAATTACCAGAATACCCTTTTCATGTATAATTGGTAATTAAGCATATGTAACCTAAACCTTTGTCACATAACTGATTATGTAATATGTTTAGGCATATAACACTTGTCATAGGGCTAGTTAGGCGGTCCGAACGCGTTTCACGCGAACGACGCGTTAAAGTAGCATAAGCTACCTAAACGGGTCGTAATGGGTCGTAGACACTTAGGTTAAGTTTCATTTAGTATGTAGGCTTTGTTAAAACCAAAAGACACGAGTCTCTACACTCGTTTGGTTTACAAACCCTAATGCTACCCGATCCTCCGATTTAGGTCCGGTTTATTGATGTAGCTACCTATACTAGGTGCCGTTTGATATCCGCGATCTCTAGCATTGTTTAGTTGTTACTCAAGGACTACTGAGCAATCTCAGGTGAGTACATAGACCCCTCTTTTACTGTTTTCCAAACTGTTTTGGGGTGGAACACATGTGCCTACTTGTTACTTTCATGCTTTCCTGTTTTAACATCATATACTGCTATGTTCGTTAGTACATTATAGTACATGATTTCATTACATTTCATGCTATGTATGCCCATTGTGTGCGTACTTAGTACATTGTTTTACATTACATTTCATGCTATGTATGCCCATTGTGTGCGTACTTAGTACATCGTTCTACATTACATTTCATGCTATGTATGCCCATTGTGTGCGTACTTAGTACATTGTTTTACATTGCTTTTCTGTTGCATATGCTTATCCAGCATATGAACACATTATACTACATATTGAACAGTTGTAATCATTTGACTGTGATCCGTTGATATATGTGAACCGTTTGTATCTGTGAACCGTGTGAACCGTATTTGACATAGACATTTCGGCATAGACATTTTAACATGATTGACATTAAATCATGCATTTTCCCACAAAACATAACTTTGATTTAAACCAAGTTTTACTTCAATACTTTGTTTTTGTGTATATTGTTTAGTTGAGACATTTCACTTGCCATACATGATATTTTGACATAGACATTTGACATGGATATTTGACATAGACATTTTGACATTTGTTTGGTTTGATTAAGTGATTAAGTAACGATGCGTGTGTAATATGATACAAGCATGGTGGATACGCCGCTGGTACTTCCTATATATAAGTGTTTGTATGGTATTACATATTGTAGCGTTATTTGAATCATTTCAGTTTGAGACATAGAACATTTTATACAAATAACATACTTTTCACAAGACATTGTTTTACAAACAACTTATCTTATACAAACTCATCTTACATGGTTATTTATTTAACCATACATTATTTACTTATTTATACATATCATCTGACCTTATCGAATTTCAAATGATTTACAAAACAAAGCAAATTACAAGGTTTATGACTAAACATTTTCTCAAACATAAGTCATGAATCTCATTTTCACAAAACCTATGTATCTCACAGGCATTTTTATGCTGACGTACCTATTTTCACATGTGTTTTTCAGGAGCTGTTGCATAAGATGATCAAGATACATATAGGCAGACTTGGGCTTTAGTGACAATAAAAGATGCAAGACTAGTTAATTATGTTGTATTTCCTTGTTTGATTAGACATTGTAACACTTTTAATCAATAAAACAAAACTTCAATTGCCATGGATTTGAGACAATTAATTCTGTTACAACACTCCCCGATGTTTCCGCCACGTTTCGTATGTTCTACGTGGTCGGGGTGTGACAGAAATAAGTTTTGAAGGCTTTGGTATGGCAAAATCAAGTTAAATCGCTTACAGGGACTAAAGTTGACAAACTGCGAAAGTATGCCAATTTGAACTGTAACAGACATTCCGGAACATGACCATAAGTTAAACATACCATAAATATCCTTTACATAGCTTAGAAATAAGCTTTGAGGTGTTCGGTGTGCTAAAATAAACTTTTGGGTCATTCAGGGACTAAAAGTGTCAAAAAGTGCACAAGTTTGCATTTTCGCGCATAACTTACGTTCTGAATACATCCGGACATCCAAAAATTTATGTAAGCATGACTATATTATGCTTTAGTGTTTGGATTACCAAAAATCCATTCGTTGCGTCATTTGGATCGTTTTTCGCGCTTATGCGCATTCCGTCGTAATTAAGCGAACATCGCGTTCGTACGACCAAACGAACCAACACCCGGCATATTTTTGAGTTTGTTTCATGTCCACAATGTTTAGACATCATTTTAGGGCCTTAAAGTTGGCTTTACGGGCCTTAGAAGTGTCGGAAATGTCATAAACACATAACAGGGACCAAAACTGTCATTTCTGAAAGATGTTTGCTTATACATCGAATCTAGTCCTTCCCACTTGTTGCACGTGGTTTTGGGAATCTATGGGCTGGTATTTTGGGCACATGGTATTACAATACCATGGGTGCTAGTGTATGGCCAAGATTGAAGCACTTTTTCCAAGAAACGATCCTAACGGTTCGGGAAATCCTATAAATACCCCACCCCCCATGCTTCAAAATTACAAGAACTTTGATTTGAGAAACTCTAAGTTGAAACTATTGTTTCATACCTGAGATTTTTGAATCGAAGTTAGCATTCGGGGACCGTTCGTAAGTATTCTTTCGTTCTTTTATTGCTTTTCGAGTCTTTCGAGTCTGAAAGTCAAACTTTGTTTGACTTTCTACATTGACCAGTTATGGTCAATGCGAAGTTCGTTTGAACTTCGCAACGTGAGTGTAATCACGTTGGTTATAGTCCCTTGTGTAACACCTGTGTCATTTCAACCATCAAACAAATGCCCAACAAGTGAAATATTGTATTTCATACTTGGGATTTGTAAAAATATGTGTATCGTTTACACATATCAACTCTTGTTCGATTTCAAGCTCTAAATCGCTTTCTGGAAGGTTATACACGCACTGATGCGTAAATATAACCAGTTTAATGCAACGAACACTCCGGAATAGTGAAATGGGCTTAACATACCTTAAATAACCTTTACATAACTTAGATATAAGTTTTGGAAGGTTTGGTGTGGTGAAATCAAAGTTTAATCGCTTACAGGGACTAAAGTTGACAAACTGCGAAAGTATGCCAATTTAAAACTGTAACAGACATTCCGGAACATGACCATAAGTTAAACATACCATAAATATCCTTTACATAGCTTAGAAATAGGCTTTGAGGTGTTCGGTATGCTAAAATAAACTTTTGTGTCATTCAGGGACTAAAAGTGTCAAAAAGTGCACAAGTTTGCATTTTCGAGCATAACTTACGTTCTGAATACATCCGGACATCCAAAAATTTATGTGAGCATGACTACATTATATTTTAGTGTTCGCCTTAAGAAAAATCCATTCGTCGCGTCATTTGGATCGTTTTTCGCGCTTGTGCGCATTCCGTCGTAATTAAGCGAACATCGCGTTCGTACGGCTAAACGAACCGACATCCGAGATATTTTTGAGCATGTTTTAAGTTCCCTATACTTTAACTTCATTTTAGAGCTTTGAAATGGGGTTAACGGGCCTTAAACGTGTCAAAAATGGGCTGATTGCATTGCAGGGACCAAAACTGTAAATCTGCCAAAGTTGTTACCTTACGGACCTCAACATTGGCAGCTTTGAGGTCCGTAAAGCAAGTTCAGACCAGATGCAGAGTACTTAACAGCCTGTTTTCAGCAGATTTAACCACAACCACATGTTTTAAATTGCTTAATCACTAAGATAAGGAGCATATGTGGCTCCATAACCTTTGTGACAAGTGTACGGCTCGGATCGTGTTACGATATTCAAGAAACGATCCTAGCGGCTCTACTTTATCTATAAATACCCACCCCCCTTTGGCTTAAAAACCCACAAATCTGATTGAAAAGACTCTAAGTTGGAACCTTCGTTTCATACCTGAGCTATTTTGATCTGGGTTAGCATTCGGGGACCCTGGGTAAGTATTCTTTCGTTCTTTTCCTTATTTTACTGCTTTTCGAGTCAGAAAGTCAAACTTTGTTTGACTTTCAGCGTTGACCAGTATTGGTCAATGCGAAGTTCGTTTGAACTTCGCAACGTGAGTGTAATCACGTTGGTCATAGTCCCTTGGGACTATGCCCACTGACTACCACGTTGTCTAGGGTCGTAGGGTAGGCGATCTAATAAATCGCCTATACCTTCGAACCCGACCCAGTTTGGTCGATCATTAGAATCCGACCAAACACATTAGGTGACCATAGTAGGTAGGGAATAACCTTCCGAGGTTATACCCTATGGTCACATCGTTTAAGTAGTTGTATGATAGGTAGTTTATATGCCTTAGGTAAATTACCAGAATACCCTTTTCATGTATAATTGGTAATTAAGCATATGTAACCTAAACCTTTGTCACATAACTGATTATGTAATATGTTTAGGCATATAACACTTGTCATAGGGCTAGTTAGGCGGTCCGAACGCGTTTCACGCGAACGACGCGTTAAAGTAGCACAAGCTACCTAAACGGGTCGTAATGGGTCGTAGACACTTAGGTTAAGTTTCATTTAGTATGTAGGCTTTGTTAAACCAAAAGACACGAGTCTCTACACTCGTTTGGTTTACAAACCCTAATGCTACCCGATCTTCCGATTTAGGTCCGGTTTATTAATGTAGCTACCTATACTAGGTGCCGTTTGATATCCGCGATCTCTAGCATTGTTTAGTTGTTACTCAAGGACTACTGAGCAATCTCAGGTGAGTACATAGACCCCTCTTTTACTGTTTTCCAAACTGTTTTGGGGTGGAACACATGTGCCTACTTGTTACTTTCATGCTTTCCTGTTTTGACATCATATACTTGCTATGTTCATTAGTACATTATAGTACATGATTTCATTACATTTCATGCTATGTATGCCCATTGTGTGCGTACTTAGTACATTGTTTTACATTACATCTCATGCTATGTATGCCATTGTGTGCGTACTTAGTACATTGTGTTACATTGCTTTTTCTGTTGCATATGCTTATCCAGCATATGAACACATTATACTACATATTGAACCGTTGAAATCATTTGACTGTGATCCGTTGATATCTGTGAACCGTTTGTATCTGTGAACCGTGTGAACCGTATTTGACATAGACATTTCGGCATAGACATTTTAACATGATTGACATTTGATCATGCATTTCCCACAAAACATAACTTTGATTTAAACCAAGTTTTACTTCAATACTTTGTTCTTGTGTATATGGTTTAGTTGAGACATTTCACTTGCCATACATGATATTTTGACATAGACATTTGACATGGATATTTGACATAGACATTTGACATGGATATTTGACATAGACATTTTGACATTAGTTTGGTTTGATTAAGTGATTAAGTAACGATGCGTGTGTAATATGATACAAGCATGGTGGATACGCCGCTGGTACTTCCTATATATAAGTGTTTGTATGGTATTACATATTGTAGCGTTATTTGAATCATTTCAGTTTGAGACATAGAACATTTTATACAAATAACATACTTTTCACAAGACATTGTTTTACAAACAACTTATCTTATACAAACTCATCTTACATGGTTATTTATTTAACCATACATTATTTACTTATTTATACATATCATCTGAACTCATTGTTTTTCAAATGATTTACAAAACAAAGCAAATTACAAGGTTCATGACTAAACATTTTCTCAAACATAAGTCATGGAACCTATTTTCACAAAACCTATGTATCTCACAGGCATTTTTATGCTGACGTACCTATTTTCACATGTGTTTTTCAGGAGCTGTTGCATAAGATGATCAAGATACATATAGGCAGACTTGGGCTTTAGTGACAATAAAAGATGCAAGACTAGTTAATTATGTTGTTTTTCCTTGTTTGTTTAGACATTGTATCACTTTTAATTAATAAAACGAAACTTCAATTGCCATGGATTTGAAACATTAAATTCTGTTACAACACTCCCCGATGTTTCCGCCACGTTTCGTATGTTCTACGTGGTCGGGGTGTGACAGAAAAGATGGTATCAGAGCCAATGGTTATAGGGAATTAGGTTATTAGTAATTAGTAATGCTTTGACCTAGTCTATAACCTTCTTAGGACCCTAACGCGAGTTTACTTGCGTTTAGTCATAAAACAATACTGTCACCTATCCTTAGGCGACGACCACAACAAGAACATAAATTTCAAAACCGCTTTGAAAACTAATCATCTGTTCTAGGATGATTGATTACTAGGTTTTGAACCCTCTGTTATATGGTTTTGAACCCCTTTGAGTTTTCAAAATCTCGTCAAGGTTTTGGGTTTTAAATAATGTGAACACGTGCAAACTGGAATGGTGAATGCCTGTATTCTGGGTTTTCTGTCTAGGCAAGCACTTCGTATACATCTCATCAGACGCGAGACCAGTTGTGCTTACCTGGGAATTCTTGGGATGAGTGTTCACTTATAGGCGAGCATATCTTCGCAATACATTATTTTTGACCTATTTACTTTTCACCGGGTCGTTTGTTGCTTTGTAGTAACAAACAAATGACCACTATCCTTGCTTTCATCAGATTTGTTCATCTCATTCTTTTCGTCTAATTCTCTCACTCGTTTCATTTCATGTTTCCTCTTTTAGAATGCCTCCTCGACGCGAAAACCAGATAGCGACTGCCGAATTGGCAGAAATCATTGCGCAGCAAATGGCTGCTCAATTCCCAAACCTCTTTGCTCAATGGAATCAAGCCAACAACAACAACAATGGTCCGTGCAACTTCAAGAGTTTTAACTCGGCGAAACCACTCAAGTTTAGTGGTTCTGAGGGAGCGACTGGGCTTCTTCAATGGTTCGAGAGCATTGAGAATACTTTCCGCCATGTGCAGTGTCCTGACAATCGCAAGGTCGAGTTTGCTTCGAGTGTGTTCCAGAAGAGAGCCCTTACGTGGTGGAATGGGGTTATGAGAGATCGTGGTGCAGAAGTTGCTCTAGCACAAACATGGGCCGAACTTAGGGCTCTCATGATGAAGGAGTTTTGTCCTCGTCACGAGATCAGGGCTTTGGAAAGGGAATTTGATGATCTTAAGCAAGACAGCGGTGAGCATCGAGCCTACACGGACCGTTATGAGGAGTTAAGTCTGTTATGCCCAAACAGGGTCACGCCTTTGGATAAGGCGATCGAAAAGTACATTGATGGCCTTCCCGACTCAATACAAGACATTTTGACTGGTAGCAACCCTACTACTGTTAGGCAGGCCATTGAGTTATCTGCAACCTTGACTGAATCGCAGATCAGGAAACGGGCTTTTCCGAAAGGGTGACAAGAAACTGGTCGGGGAATCGAAACCAATCGAGGAATCAAAGACCATGGATGAACAGACTGGATCCTCTAAGAAGTCAAAGAAGCGAAAGGCTTCTCAGAACTTCGCCGTGGTCGCTCACAATGATCAAGCCGTCCCCAACCAACCAGCTCAACCCCCTGCCAGGAAACCCTACAAAGGAACTGCACCCTTGTGCAACCAATGTGGCCTACATCATCATGCTGGTGTGAAGTGCCGCACATGCCAAGTTTGCGGACTTATAGGTCATACAGCGAGGGTTTGCCCAACAGCAGCAGCACCAAATCAGATTAACAACAATCCTGCTCAAGCTCGTTTCCCACTGGGATCTTGCTACAACTGTGGCGAGATGGGCCATTTTAGTAGAAATTGCCCAAGACTTGCTGATGCAAATCCAGCACAGGGATGAGTATCTGACCGACAGAAGATAACGCTGTTTAGAAAATAATCGAGCCTTGTGTATTATTTTCTTTTATCACAATCTATGAAACAGTTGTTGTTATTGTTGTTTATAAATAAATCTTTCATTTACATTTCAATATGTTTATGTGGTTGCATGTATAAACATATCCCATACAATACCGACAATCAAGGAACCGCATTCCTTGAAGAACATACTACTTCCAAATTTCTTCCCTTGTATAATCTCTTGCGTTTCCACGAAAATCCTAAGTACCCGTTTCTTCCAAGAGAAACGATGTACGAGGCGCCAAGTTAATAGCAATCAATAACAAGAAAATAACAATTAAACAATTATGTGGTTATGTGCTTATGTGTTATCCTTTATGTGTCATGTGATCCAATTTATGTTATTCAAATCCTCGTAAAATCTTACATATCTTTGTGCAAGAGATTCATAGTAGGATACCCAAAGGTACTACTTAAATCCTTAATGGACTTCTACGTTGTAGTTAAAGTCCCTTGGATTATAATGTACTACTTCATAATTAGACCCCTTTAGTGGTCTAGTTAAACAGTTTGATCCAAAAATCTGGTTAGGGATATCATGTGATGATATAGCTGAAAGGACTCCTTAGTGGCCTAATTAAGAAGATCCTCTGTTGATCTAATTAAAAGGACCCTATGGTAGTCTAGTCACTCTCATCTCAGGTTTGATATCTTTCCCCACAACATTTCAAAACAAACTGTGCGGACTGTGCAAGGAATTACGTAATTATGGATGCATACATAATTATGGAATTTAGTGCACAGAAATCACAGCAAGTTCTATCATGTATCAAGAGTTAACCCTATTCATTTCCAATTCTGATGAAGCATCCGTTGAGGAAAAATGAACTAGCTATTCATTTTTCACTTCTGAAGAATATCCGTTGAGGAAATGAATATCCGTTGATTATCTTTTCATTTCCATCCTGAAGAATAACCGTTGAGGAAAATGAATTATCCATTCATTTTCGTTCTAAAGAATATCCGTTGAGGAAATGAATATCCGTTGTTTATCTTTTCATTTCCATTCTGAAGAATAACCGTTGAGGAAAATGAATTATCCATTCATTTTCGTTCTAAAGAATATCCGTTGAGGAAATGAATATCCGTTGTGTAATCCTTCATTTCCAACTCTGAGGAAATAACCGTTGAAAATGACTCCGTTAGTTCATTTTCGTTTCTGAAGATTTATCCGTTGAGGAAATGAATATCCGTTGATTTTTCTTTCATTTCAAATTCTGAAGAACAAACCGTTGAGGAAAATGACCCCGTTTGTTCATTTTCGTTCTGAAGAATATCCGTTGAGAGAAATGAATATCCGTTGATTTTTCTTTCATTTCAAATTCTGAAGAACAAACCGTTGAGGAAAATGACCCCGTTTGTTCATTTTCGTTCTGAAGAATACCCGTTGAGAGAAATGAATATCCGTGGATTATTCCTTCATTCCCATTTCTGACAAAGAATCCGTTGAGAAAGAATGAATCATCCATTCATTTTCACTTCTGAAGAATATCCGTTGAGGGAAATGTATATCCGTTTAGTTAATTCCTTTATTTTCCATTTCCGAAGAACCCGTTGAAGAAAATGACCCTGTTCGTTCATTTTCGCTTCTGAAAAATATCCGTTGAGGAAAATAATCAGATTATGCTTTACATATCTTTGATGACTATTTGAAACAAAGTCATAGACAGACTCCTACGAATTTATTTCGGGACGAAATTTCCTAAAGTAGGGGAGACTGTAACACATGTGTCATTTCAACCATCAAACAAATTCCCAACCAGTGAAATATTGTATTTCATACTTGGGATTTGTAAAAATATGTGTATCGTTTACACATATCAACTCTTGTTCGATTTCAAGCTCTAAATCGCTTTCTGGAAGGTTATACACGCACTGATGCGTAAATATAACCAGTTTAATGCAACGAACACTCCGGAATAGTGAAATGGGCTTAACATACCTTAAATAACCTTTACATAACTTAGATATAAGTTTTGGAAGGTTTGGTGTGGTGAAATCAAAGTTTAATCGCTTACAGGGACTAAAGTTGACAAACTGCGAAAGTATGCCAATTTAAAACTGTAACAGACATTCCGGAACATGACCATAAGTTAAACATACCATAAATATCCTTTACATAGCTTAGAAATAGGCTTTGAGGTGTTCGGTATGCTAAAATAAACTTTTGTGTCATTCAGGGACTAAAAGTGTCAAAAAGTGCACAAGTTTGCATTTTCGCGCATAACTTACGTTCTGAATACATCCGGACATCCAAAAATTTATGTGAGCATGACTACATTATATTTTAGTGTTCGCCTTAAGAAAAATCCATTCGTCGCGTCATTTGGATCGTTTTTCGCGCTTGTGCGCATTCCGTCGTAATTAAGCGAACATCGCGTTCGTACGGCTAAACGAACCGACATCCGAGATATTTTTGAGCATGTTTTAAGTTCCCTATACTTTAACTTCATTTTAGAGCTTTGAAATGGGGTTAACGGGCCTTAAACGTGTCAAAAATGGGCTGATTGCATTGCAGGGACCAAAACTGTAAATCTGCTAAAGTTGTTACCTTACGGACCTCAACATTGGCAGCTTTGAGGTCCGTAAAGCAAGTTCAGACCAGATGCAGAGTACTTAACAGCCTGTTTTCAGCAGATTTAACCACAACCACATGTTTTAAATTGCTTAATCACTAAGATAAGGAGCATATGTGGCTCCATAACCTTTGTGACAAGTGTACGGCTCGGATCGTGGCACGATATTCAAGAAACGATCCTAGCGGCTCTACTTTATCTATAAATACCCACCCCCCTTTGGCTTAAAAACCCACAAATCTGATTGAAAAGACTCTAAGTTGGAACCTTCGTTTCATACCTGAGCTATTTTGATCTGGGTTAGCATTCGGGGACCCTGGGTAAGTATTCTTTCGTTCTTTTCCTTATTTTACTGCTTTTCGAGTCAGAAAGTCAAACTTTGTTTGACTTTCAGCGTTGACCAGTATTGGTCAATGCGAAGTTCGTTTGAACTTCGCAACGTGAGTGTAATCACGTTGGTCATAGTCCCTTGGGACTATGCCCACTGACTACCACGTTGTCTAGGGTCGTAGGGTAGGCGATCTAATAAATCGCCTATACCTTCGAACCCGACCCAGTTTGGTCGATCATTAGAATCCGACCAAACACATTAGGTGACCATAGTAGGTAGGGAATAACCTTCCGAGGTTATACCCTATGGTCACATCGTTTAAGTAGTTGTATGATAGGTAGTTTATATGCCTTAGGTAAATTACCAGAATACCCTTTTCATGTATAATTGGTAATTAAGCATATGTAACCTAAACCTTTGTCACATAACTGATTATGTAATATGTTTAGGCATATAACACTTGTCATAGGGCTAGTTAGGCGGTCCGAACGCGTTTCACGCGAACGACGCGTTAAAGTAGCACAAGCTACCTAAACGGGTCGTAATGGGTCGTAGACACTTAGGTTAAGTTTCATTTAGTATGTAGGCTTTATTAAACCAAAAGACACGAGTCTCTACACTCGTTTGGTTTACAAACCCTAATGCTACCCGATCTTCCGATTTAGGTCCGGTTTATTAATGTAGCTACCTATACTAGGTGCCGTTTGATATCCGCGATCTCTAGCATTGTTTAGTTGTTACTCAAGGACTACTGAGCAATCTCAGGTGAGTACATAGACCCCTCTTTTACTGTTTTCCAAACTGTTTTGGGGTGGAACACATGTGCCTACTTGTTACTTTCATGCTTTCCTGTTTTGACATCATATACTTGCTATGTTCATTAGTACATTATAGTACATGATTTCATTACATTTCATGCTATGTATGCCCATTGTGTGCGTACTTAGTACATTGTTTTACATTACATCTCATGCTATGTATGCCATTGTGTGCGTACTTAGTACATTGTGTTACATTGCTTTTTCTGTTGCATATGCTTATCCAGCATATGAACACATTATACTACATATTGAACCGTTGAAATCATTTGACTGTGATCCGTTGATATCTGTGAACCGTTTGTATCTGTGAACCGTGTGAACCGTATTTGACATAGACATTTCGGCATAGACATTTTAACATGATTGACATTTGATCATGCATTTCCCACAAAACATAACTTTGATTTAAACCAAGTTTTACTTCAATACTTTGTTCTTGTGTATATGGTTTAGTTGAGACATTTCACTTGCCATACATGATATTTTGACATAGACATTTGACATGGATATTTGACATAGACATTTGACATGGATATTTGACATAGACATTTTGACATTAGTTTGGTTTGATTAAGTGATTAAGTAACGATGCGTGTGTAATATGATACAAGCATGGTGGATACGCCGCTGGTACTTCCTATATATAAGTGTTTGTATGGTATTACATATTGTAGCGTTATTTGAATCATTTCAGTTTGAGACATAGAACATTTTATACAAATAACATACTTTTCACAAGACATTGTTTTACAAACAACTTATCTTATACAAACTCATCTTACATGGTTATTTATTTAACCATACATTATTTACTTATTTATACATATCATCTGAACTCATTGTTTTTCAAATGATTTACAAAACAAAGCAAATTACAAGGTTCATGACTAAACATTTTCTCAAACATAAGTCATGGAACCTATTTTCACAAAACCTATGTATCTCACAGGCATTTTTATGCTAACGTACCTATTTTCACATGTGTTTTTCAGGAGCTGTTGCATAAGATGATCAAGATACATATAGGCAGACTTGGGCTTTAGTGACAATAAAAGATGCAAGACTAGTTAATTATGTTGTTTTTCCTTGTTTGTTTAGACATTGTATCACTTTTAATTAATAAAAAGAAACTTCAATTGCCATGGATTTGAAACATTAAATTCTGTTACAACACTCCCCGATGTTTCCGCCACGTTTCGTATGTTCTACGTGGTCGTGGTGTGACACCATGGGACTATGCCTACTGATTACCACGTTGTCTAGGGTCGTAGGGTAAGCGATCTAATAAATCGCTTATACCTCGAACCCGACCCATTTGGTCGATCATTAGGATCCGACCAAATACATTAGGTGACCATAGTAGGTAGGGAATAACCTTCCGAGGTTATACCCTATGGTCACATCGTTTGAGTAGTTGTATGATAGGTAGTTTATATGCCTTAGGTAAATTACCAGAATACCCTTTTCATGTATAATTGGTAATTAAGCATATGTAACCTAAACCTTTGTCACATAACTGATTATGTAACATGTTTAGGCATATTCTACTTGTCATAGGACTAGTTAGGCGGTCCGAACGCATTTCACGCACACGACGCGTTAAAGTAGCATAAGCTACCTTAATGGGTCGCGATGGGTCGAAAGCACTTAGGTTTGGTTTCATTGTAGTATGTAGGCCTTGTTAAACCATATCATATGAGTTCCAATACTCATTTGGTTTACCAAGCCTCATCCTATCCGATCTCCCGATTTAAGTCCGGTTTATTTATATAGTTTTAGATTGTCGACTGATTCCGTGCTCTCTCTTGCTTTGTTTGGTTGTTGTTAAAGACCTCTAAGCATTCTCAGGCGAGTACATTATTCCCCTATTTTACTGCTTTCAATTGTTTTGGGGTGACACATATGTGCTAAATGTTTTCAAGGCTTTAACGATGATAACAAAACGATTTTCGATGTTATAACGATGGTTTCTAAAACGATTAAGACGATTTATACAAAACTAATAAGGATTTCAATAAAGTGAACAAACTTGTTGGTTGGGTTACATAACAAATGACATTCATTAGCAATGATCAAGCCGACCAGTATTAGGTTATGGTACCATAGGATCTGACAAATCCCGTTAGTTACTACACCAGTAGTTATGTGTGGGTGTTGTGGGTAGCGACTGAATCTGTAATTGTTAATTTACTCTTTGGTAAGGGTTTATTAATGCGAGATGTTAATCTATCCTTTGGTAAGGGTTTATTAATGCGAATTATTAATCTATCCTTTGGTAAGGGTTTATTAATGCGAGTCAAGAAGGTTTGAATGTTATTAGCGAGACGACCATTTAAGTAGTTTCACGACCTAAAACAAATTTAACGATTGGGTAAACAATTGGTTTTCACACGATGATTTAACGATTGGGTAAACAATTGGTTTTCACACGATGTTTTAACGATTGGGTAAACGATTGGCTTCAAAGCGATATACGATTGGGTTTTGGTTATACATATTACATGATTTACATTGGGCATGAACATTACTTTGGTGGTTTGGTTTGATTAAGTGATTAAGTAACGATGCGTGTGTAATATGATACAAACATGGTGGATACGCCGCTAGTACTTCCTATATATAAGTGTTTGTATGGTATTACATATTGTAGTGTTATTTGAATCATTTCAGTTTGAGACATAGAACATTTTATACAGGTAACATACTTTTCACAAGACTATTATTTACAAACAACTTATCTTATACAAACTCATTTTACATGGTTATTCATTTAATCATGCATTATTCTCTTATTTATACATATCACTTGAACTTATTATTTTTCAAATGATTTACAAAGACAAAGCAAATTACAAGGTTCATGACTAAACATTTTCGTAAACAGAAGTCATGAATCTTATTTTCACAAAACCTATGTACTCGCCAGCATTTCTTTGCTGACCTCGTTTTCACATATGTTTCAGGTATTGTTGAAAGATATCGATTGATAGGATGCATGCTCACATAGGACTGGACAAGGCCTTAGTGACTCAATAATAATGATAGACTATGTTTAAATTGTGTATTTAGATTTCCAGACAATGTAATTATTCAATGTTTAATAAAACGAAACACTTTTGGTATCCATGGTTATGAAACATTAATTCTGTTGCAACACGCCCCGATGTTTCCGCCGCGATTTGTTGTTTTACGCGGTCGGGGTGTGACAGGGGCTGGAGGCGTTTGGGGCATAGGTGGTAATTAGGCTTGATTATAAGCCAAGTGGGCTTGGTTATATTGGGCTTGTGGGTAAGAAGGTGGCTGTTGGTTTGGGGCCCAAGCTTGTGATGGATAAGGAGAGGGAGGGGTGTGCCAGTTGTTGTATTGGGCCGGTGGGTGTTAAGGACCGTAGGTGGGCTGGTAGGATTGAGAATTGTGGGGGGTCCAGTTATAGTTGGGTTGCTGGCCACGGCCACGAGACCCCAGCCACGACCACCTCGATAGCCGCGACCGCGTCCACGTGGTCGATTAGGATCATAGGAGTAGGTGGGGTAGCAGTTGGGCTCATTCGGAATGGGTGGGTTAGTAGGTTGGTTATTGGTTGGGTTAGAGGAGTCGGTATTTGGAGAGGGTACTGGTGGGGTAACAAGGACAGATTGAGTATGGTTCGCCCGGGCTGCTTGTCTTTGTTGTTCCTTTTGAAGACTAGTGCGAGCATCATCCCAAGACGGGGATGTTTGATTAATAATGGCAGCTGTGACGTCATATTCGGACGGTAAACCACGAACAAGTTGCATGAGCAACCGTGGTTCACTCACCGGAAAACCCACATCACCTAGTTGGTCGGCAATTTCCTTGAGTTTTTGACAATAATCATCCAAAGAAGAGCATGCGGCAAGTGTAAGATTGGTAAAGTCGTGCTCGAGTGTAGTAGCTCGTGAACCTTTATTGTTGAGGAAGATACCTTCGAGTTTAACCCACGCGGTTCGTGCCATAGCATCGGTTTCAAGGATACGCACCAAATATTCATCAGACAATGTGGCATAAATCCATTGAAGGATAAGGGCATCGATCTCATGCCAGGAGTCATAATTGGGGTCATTCTCACCCGGTGGGTCTGTGCCATTAATATGGTTTAAGACTTTGTAAGCCTTTGCATGCAACTTGAATAGTTTTACCCAAGAGGAATAAGTTACCTTGGTACCATCGAGGGTTCTAATTTTATTTTGGACGTTGGTCACCGTGTACGCAGGATGCAAAGCCGGGGACCTGGAGTTGGAGTTGGTCTATGTGGTTGTTTCTTTGCCGGACATGGCTGCTGTCGTAACAGGAAGAGGACCGGAAAAAAAACGAAGGGCGATGGCTAGGGTTTCTTTTAGAGTGAAAGCTCTGATACCATAAAAGTGTTTATGGTTCACGTAATATTTTCCGTATCTCTCATTCAACAAAGCATCCCTATATATAGGGAGAGAATACAAAAGGAAATAAATGAATACAATCATATGACATAACAAACTCCTACAATTACGGACTATATATATGGACTATATTTACTGAGTATTCACATCTTCTAATAGTTTTAAGATGGACTAATACACTTGATTAAGTGATTAACCAGCCCCTCAATTGTGATTATAGGCACATTAACCATTGGGTATATAAAAATGGGTATCATACTAAAGTAGACATTTAAAATTGTTTATTATTAAAACTGATCAAAACTGTAATTGACATATGTCCTTTAACAGGATGTCTACCAACCCTTGCTATGATACCTGTGTGGATTGGTCTTTATAGAGCCCTTTCAAATGTTGCAGATGTGGTAACTTTTTTGGTGTGGTTATTTATACTGTAAATCTATATCTTTTTATTAAAATTTTATAGTAAAATGGTGTTTTTAATGATATCTATCGGGACTTTTGGCTGAATGGTTTTTCTGGATACCATCTCTTGCGGGTCCCACGACAATTGGAGCGTGCGGAGTGGCAGTGGAATATCTTGGCTCTTTCCTTTTTTAGTAAGCATGAATTTTATTTTATATTGGACCATTTTTAGATATTTTACTTGACCTTAAAAGACGATAATGCCCTTTACAAGATGGTCACCCTCCAGTTGGATGGTCAGATACATTCGTGTATCTTGTGTTGTCCGTGCTCCTTGTAATTTCTCAGTATATATCTGTCCAGATAATGCAGTCATCACAGCCACAAGTTTGTTTTTTAAATATATTCATGAATAAGTAATGCATGAATGAAAGGGTAAAATTGATGATTAAACTACTAGCAGGTTTGTGTTTTTTTTATTGCATTTTTTTTGTTACAGGAACTAGAATGGAGGTTATTTGGGATGCAGTCAATCACCGCGGGTTTTGGTAGGGTTTCGACGATGTTGGCTTTGGGTAGTCTCAGTTATCTTGGCGGAAAGCTTCGGTTTACTCTTTAAATGTTAACGTGTACTTCATTTACCTACAAGAGGTTTACTCTTTGGCTGGCTTGAGTTTAGGAACACAAGTTTCATTATGGTCGATGTTCATTTATCTCAAGATCCCACTTTTATTGTATTTTTAAGGTTGCTGCCCAAGCTGATGTAGCAGAATTTGGCACCTTAACTTCTACTCACCCTTCTCAGGTTCATAATCTGGTTAAGAACCCTAGATTGTGACAATTGTGCCTTCTGTGATCATTACACAATTCTGAAAAATTTCATAACCAATGAAACAATGTGTTTTATTTCCGGGATTGTATGATTACATGTAACATTTGCACGTTTTAGTTCTTGTTCGATTTCAAACTCTTAAACCTCTTCTGGAAGTGAAATCGTAAACTATTACGCAATCAGTTTAACGCGACGTACACTCTGGAACAATGACATAAGCTAAACATAACATAAATACCCTTTACATAACTTAGAAATAAGTTTTAAGGGGTTCGGTATGGCAAAAACATATTTATTCAAGCTCAGGGACTATTTGCGTCAAACTGCGAAAGTCTGTCGTTTCGCGTATTTCTTAATACGGACCATGTACACACATCCAAAAAAAAATTTAATCATTAAAATCTTGTATTTTATTGATTAGAATGCAAATATATAATTTGTTGCGCAATTTCGGTCATTTTCGCGTTCGTTAAAGCGTTCGTCGTAATTAAGCGAAAAATGCAACTGTACAACCGAATGAACCGACATCCAGGAAATTTTTGGGCATAATTCAAGTTAAATATGCTTTAACTTCCTTATAGAGCCTAAAAATGGGGTTAACGGATGTTAGAAGTGCCAAAACGCGACGAAACAAGTCCAGGGGCCAAACCTGCCATTTCTGGAAAGTCAGCCCCTGCAGGTCCTTTGCGGAGCATATACCGAGGACCTATATAGTCTGTAAACTTGTCCTAGCAATAGGTTTTTGGACAGCTGATGGTTTTTATGTTCTTGGACCCCAAGTTGTGTGTTCTCCAAGCCTAAAACCTGATCTTGACACTTGTTATGATCTTAAGTGTGACATTTGTGCCTTTACAACTAGTATACAATTCCGAACAATTTTGAATCCAATGAAATCTTGTGTTTCATTTCCGGAATTGTATAATAACATATGGAAATTACACATTTCAATCCTTGTACGATTTCGAACTCTCGAGAAGCTTTTCTGGAAGTTATATGTAAACTGTTACGTAAACGTAATCAGTTTAACACGACATACAATTCCGAAACAATGACATAAGCTAAACATACCCTAAATACCCTTTACATAACTTAGAAATAAGTAATGAAGGGTTTGGCATGCCAGAAACATGCTTATTTGATCACAGGGACTATTTGCGCAAAACCGCGAAAGTCTGCCTATTCACGTATTTCTTAATACGGAACACGTACGCACATCCAATTTTTTTTATTATTAAAATATTGTATTTTAATGATAGGAATGCAAAAATATCATTCGTTACGCAATTTGGGTCTTTTCGCGTCCGTTTGAGCGTTCGTCATAATTAAGCGAAAAACGCGACCGTACCACCGAACGAACGGACATCCATGACATTTCCGGGCATATTTCAAGTCCCCTATGCTTTAACATCCTTATAAAGCCTAAAATTTAGATTAACGGGGGTTAAACGCATCAAAAACACATAAAATCATGTGCAGGGGCCTGTTTTGCCAAAACTTGAACCTGATGTGAGCCTCTGGGGGGGAGAGACTAGCCTAAGTCTCTTGCGGGCCGTGAGAGACACCCAGTAGCAGATTATTAATTTCAGCTGCAGCCCTTGTTTTAACCCATTGTTTTCATGCTTTGTGACCTAGATTGTGTGTTGAACAAGAACCAAATCTGATCCTAGACACATGGAATGATCTTGTTCCATCCTTTGTGAACACACAATACACTTGTCAAAATCCTAAGCCTCCCAAACAACTATAAATAGCCAACACTTTCAATCAATCTTTGCTCACTCCATTCTTTTCTTCTCTCCCACTTGTTTGGAGCTTGCTTCCATCTTTTGGAGGCCTCCCACCTGAGAATCTTAAGTGTTCTTCAACACAAGTAAGTTCTCATCCTAGTCTTTTTCAATTCTTTTAGCTATTTAAGCTGAAAGTCAAACAGTTTGACTACCGTTTGACTTTTAGTTTTGACCATGAATTGGTAAAGTCAAAGTTCAATTGAACTTTGCAACGTGATTGTAATCACGATGGTTATAATCCCTTGCGATTATACCTACTGATTACCACATTTACTAGTCGAAGTGACGAGTCAAAGTTTCGGTCAAAATGCACGTTTATGTGCATTTTACGACAGAACTATTTTCGGGTACCAAAACACTTTGTTTTGATACAAAATCAGTTTTTCAACTTAGTTAAACATGTGTTGACATGTTTAACTCATTACTTCTAGTTTAGTGCTTATTTAGGGTCGTAAGTTGAGCGGTCTTAACCACCGCTCTGTCTTTCGAATCCGACCCGTTTGGTCGATCTTAGGATCCGACCAAGCACATATTTGTGACCATAGTTGTATAGGGAATAAGCTACTGAGGTTATACCTTATGGTCACTTCGTTTGGTTAGTTATATGATAAGTCGTTTATATGCCCTTAGAAAATGTCAAAAATGCCCTTTTTACGCATTAATCCGTTTTAGGCATATGTAATCAAAATTTTCACATATAAACTGATGTAATAACATTTTCAAACATGTTTGGGCATTTAAGACTTATCATATGACATGCTTATCCATCCGAACGCGTAGTTACGCAAATGACACGTTAAAGTAGCATAAACTACCTTAACGGGTTATAACGGGTCAAAAGCACTTAGGATTCATCTCAAATCAGAATGTAGACTTTGTTAAACCATTTCATAAGAGTTCCAATGCTCATTTGGTTTACAAGACCTCATTCTATCTGATTCCCCTGATTTTGTACGGTTACTTTAACATACTTACCCGATGTTAGGACACATTAGGACACGTTTGAAGCCTTGTTATTTCACTTGATTTAAGGACTCTTTGCAATCCCAAGTGAGTACATAGTCCCCTCTTTTACGTTTTGCAAATGTTTTGGGGTGATTTATATGTGCTTATTCACTATTTTCATGATTTCAAGCTATATGATTTCACATGCATAATACTTATCATTTAACGAATTGAAACTGTACCTATGGCTTAAATACTGTTTTTCAAAGTTTGTAAGACTATTGTTGGTGCATATTTATATACTTATACATTCATTAACAATGATCAAGTTGATTGGTAGTACAATATAGCGCTATAGGTTGACACCCCATTCCCGTTGTACGGAATGTCAGAAACCAAGTTTAAACCAAATAGATTTTGCCTTCGTAGTAAATCTATAGTCACCAAAGTGTAGTTTGATACACTAAGGTTTGAATGTATTGCCAAACGCCCACAAGGTGTATTAGAAAGGTTTTCCAATTAAGCCATAAAAACTTATCATTTGTTGATTTTCTAAACCAAAGTATATTTTTGATATACTACCAAAGTATAGTTTGATATGCTATTTTTAAACTAAAGTATAGTTTGATATACTACCAAATAACAATTTAAGTATATTTCGATATACTTCCAAAGCATAGTTTGATATGCTACCAATGTGATATTGTTTACTAAAGTATAGTTTGATATACTACCAAATCACAATTTAAGCATATTTCGATATACTTCCAAAGCATAGTTTGATATGCTACCAATGTGATATTGTTTACTAAAGTATAGTTTGATATACTACCGACTCAGTTATTTCTTAAACCAAAGTATATTTTGATATACTACCAAAGCATAGTTTAATATGTTATTTTTAAAACCAAAGTATAGTTTGATATACTACCGATACTCTTATATTTTAAACCAAAGTATAGTTTGATATACTACTGATGCTTTCATTTCAAAACCAAAGTATATTATGATATACTATTGATTATATTATTTCAAAACCAAAGTATATTTTGATATACTATCGATCCTATTATTTCAAAACCAAAGTATATTTTTGTATATACTGCCAATCCTTTTTATCAAAAGCAAAGTGTTTTAGATACCAAAACTTTTTACAAGGGTTCATGGCTATTTTTGAAAACATATGCTCTTTTCTTAAAATATCCAAAGCCATGAATCTAAATCACAAAACCTATGTTACTCACATGCATTTTTATGCTAACGTACCTATTCACATATGTTTCAGGTTCTGTTATGTGATGATTGCTGACGCATGCTACACGTAGGATGGACTCGTACCTTAGTGACTTTAAAACTTGAAAGACAATTGTTTGTACTTATTTGGTTTGTATCAAAATAACGAGTCTATTAATGATATAAAACAAAACTTCAAATACCATGTGTTGTGAAACAATGATTCTGTGACATGACTCCCCGATGTTTCCGCCATGGTTTGTTGTATTACGCAGTCGGGGTGTTACATTAAGTGTTCCCAAACACAAGTAAGTTCTCATCCTAGTCTATTTCAATTATTTTAGCTATTTTGAGCTAAAAGTCAAACAATTTGACTTACTGTTTGACTTTCGGTTTTGACCACAATTGGTCAACTCAAAGTTCAATTGAACTTTGCAACGTGATCGTAATCATGAAGGTTATAATCCCTTGCGATTATACATACTGATTACCACGTTTACTAGTCGAAGTGACGAGTCAAAGTTTCGGTCAAAAATGCACATTTTGTTCATTTTACGACGGAACTTTTTTCGGGTATCAAAACACTAAGTTTTGATACCAAATCAGTTTTGCAACTTAGTTAGACATGTTTTGACATGTCTAACTCGTCACTTCTAGTTTAGTGCTTATTTAGGGTCGTAAGTCGAGCGGTTTGACCACCGCTTTAACTTTCGAATCCGGCCCGTTTGGTCGATCTTAGGATCCGACCAAACACATGTATGTGACCATAGTTGTATAGGGAATAACCTACTGAGGTTATACCTTATGGTCACGTCGTTTGGTTAGTATTATGATAAGTCGATTGTTATATGCCTAAAAATGACCAAAATGCCCTTTTGTGCATAAATCCATTTTAAGCATATGTAACCAACTTTTTGACATATAAACTGATGTTGCAACTTTATTAAACATGTTTTGGCATATAAGACTTATCATAGCTCATATTAGACCATCCGAACGCGTATTTACGCAAATGACACGTTAAAGTAGCGTAGCGTAAACTACCTTAACGAGTCATAACGGGTCAAAAGCACTTAGGATTCATTCCAAATCAGAATGTTGAGTTTGTTAAACCATTTCATATGAGTTCCAACACTCATTTGGTTTATAAGACCTCATTCTATCCGATTCCCCGATTTAAGTTCCGACTTATTAACATAGTTACCTGATGTTAGGACACATTTGATTCCTTGATCTCTTGAGCTTTGTTTACACTTTCATACAAGACTTATACGCAATCCTAAGTGAGTACATAGTTCCCCTCTCTTATTTTTGCAAATATTTTGGGGTGAAACATATGTGCATATCACTACTTTCTTGTTTTCATGACATTATACATGCTTTGATTACATAATACATATAGTACATGATTTCAATTGCATTTTGCTTTGTATGTTTATCTAGCATGCCTAGCACATTGATTTCATAGACACTTTTGCTTCGTATGTTTACCTAGCATACCTAGCACATTGATTTCAAATATGCCTTTGCTTCGTATGTTTACCTAGCATACCAAGTACATTATTTCAAAGAGATTTACTTCGTATGTTTACCTAGCATACTTAGTACATGGTTTCAAAACATTTTCACGATATGCTTACATTGTTTACAACATTTTGGTGCGCTGAACTCGACAATGATACATTGATTAATATTAATCCCGCCGACCGGTAGTATGTTATGGTACCATAGGTTTGATAACCTCATTCCCGCTTCCTAGTTTGTTTGGAAGTATCCATTGGGGAATGACAGAATCCGATGAACATTTGATAAACCTTTGTCCTTTTAAGGGTTTATCTGACTCTTAACAAGGCTTGAATGTATTCGCCAACAATCCTAATATATGTTTTACAATAAAAGCAATGATTCATAAGACATAACTTTTGATTTAAACAAAACCTTTGTTTATTTAAAGACGTTGTTTTATACAAGACATCTTGACTTTTCAAGACATTATTCCCTATGGTTTAAGCAAAGACCTTTTGTTTACCATACAAGACCTTGGTTATTCATGACATTGGTTTACACATGACACATTTTATTCAAGACTTTGGTTTATACATGACAATTTGGGTTACACAAAGACATTACTTTATACATGATACTTGGTTTACACAAGACATTGTTTTACACATAATATATTTTATATAAAGATTTTGAAGCAAAAGTTAACCAATGCACCAATACTCACTTTGCCAGAAGGGACTAAAGACTGTGTAGTCTATTGTGACGCCTCTAAGTTAGGATTTGGATGTGTGCTGATGCAACGTCAAAAGGTAATTGCTTATGCCTCTAGACAGCTTAAGAAGCATGAAGAGAATTATACAACCCATGATCTAGAGTTAGGAGCGATAATTTTTGCCCTTAAGATTTAGAGACACTATCTTTACGGTAGTAAGTTTGTGGTATTCACCGACCATAAAAAATTAAGATACGTTTTTGGACAAAAGGAATTAAACATGAGGCAAAGACGTTGGATGGAGATCCTTAGTGACTATGATTGTGATATCCAGTATCATGCAGGAAAAGCAAACATAGTAGCTGATGCTTTAAGTAGAAAATACCATGAGAAGCCAAAAAGGGTACGTGCTCTCAGATTAAATCTGTAGGTAGATTTAAATGAACAAGTGAAAAAGATACAGGAAACAACAATCAAGGATGATGCTGAAGGTTTGAAAGGAATGATAAAAGAATTAGAGAAAGGAACAGATGGAATTTGGAGATTCCATAAGAAAAGGATTTGGATACCTATTCAAGGGAGCCTACGGAACCGAATTCTAGAAGAAGCTCATAAATCCAAGTATACGATGCATCCTGGAAGTGACAAGATGTATCAAGACTTAAGGAAAAATTTCTGGTGGATGGGAATAAAAAAGGATATAGCAAATTATGTTGCTAAATGTTTAACTTGCTCACAAGTGAAAGCTGGACATTAGAAACTTTCAGGATTACTTCAGCAATTAGAAATGCTAATTTGGAAATGGGAATTGATAACAATGGACTTTGTTACCAAACTACCCAAGACACGAAAAGGTAATGACATAATCTGGGTGATTGTAGATAGATTGACTAAATCTGCCCATTTCTTACCAATGAAAGAAACTTTCAGTATAGAACAGTTAGCTAAGCTGTATGTGAATGAAGTAGTTTCATTACATAGGATTGGTTTATCTATTGTGTCTGACAGAGACAGTCGTTTCACTTCTCATTTCTGGACAAGTTTCCAAAAAGCAATGGGAACTAGATTAAATCTAAATAAAGCCTATCATCCTCAAACGAACGGACAAAGTGAAGGGACATTTCAAACAATGGAAGATATGCTTAGAGCTTGTGTGATTGATTTTGTAGGAAATTAGGATGACCATTTACCTTTAATAGAATTTTCTTACAACAATAGCTATCATACAAGCATCAATGTTGCACCAATTGAAGCACTCTATGGACAAAAATGCCAAACACCAGTATGTTGGGCAAAAATTAGAGAAAAGCAAATGTCAGGTCCTGAGCTTGTACAAGAAACAACTGACAAAATTATTTAAGTCAAGGAAAGACTGAAAGCAGCATGAGATCGTCAAAAGAGTTATGCAGATAACAGACGCAAACCACTGGAATTTCATGTATGTAACTTAAAGAAATGCTTAGCAGATGAAACATTGGTAATACCTCTTCAAGACAAAGAGGTAAATGAAAAACTTAAATTTATAGAAAAACTCATTCAGATTGAAGATAGAAAGATCAAGAATCTCAAGCACAAAAGATTAGTTCTGGTCAAAGTAAAATGGGATTCAAAGAGAGGACCAGAGTACACATGGCAGCTGGAATCTGAAATGCAAAGGAAGTATCCATACCTATTCCAGTGAATCTCGAGGACGAGATTTAAACCAAGGTGGGGAGAATATAACAACCCTTGAAAACACCCTAAACGCTCCGTAATCGAAAAACCGAACCCGCGTAACGTTACTTTTAATTAAAAAATGAAAATTCAAGATAATATCACCTGTCGCGGGCCGCGACAGGGTCTAAGGGAGCCGATCGCGAGGCACGACGGCTTGTTACTTGCCGAACACCCAGAGTGCCACGTGTCGAGCCAAGTGTCAAAGCTAGGGGTTTACTCGGCAACCCTAGCCGTAGCTAGGGTGCCCTCGTGGGGCGCGAAAGGAAAGGGGAGGGGGCATCGCGGGGCGCCAGAGCCTCCGAATTCAGCTATAAATTGAGCAGTACACTGCATTTCAAAATTCGTTCATGTCTCCCTCTTTCAAGTTCAATAATATGAAAACTATAGCTAAAATGCCCTCTAAATCACGAAGCTCTACCCTGTTGTAAGTATTTTAACCCCCGATCACTAATTCGATACCCTGTCCAATTGATCTAGGACCCAGCAACGCATGTCAAGGCTCTGCCTGACTAAGTACGTTGGGGTTCTGTCTCGGACGTATTGATAAGTTGAATTTGGGTTATTATACTAACGCACATGCATTGTATATTTTTAATAGGAACTCAAGAATATTAACAGAAAATATCATCAGGAAGTTGTAGAAAAACCTAAATTTACAATGTGAGTCATTCTCTCTTTTTACCAAATTACTTTACAAAACCTCAAATGTTTTCAATTATACTTACAGGGATTAAGTCTTTGTAATTATAATTATTGCCAGTAGTTGGGGGTTTTGTATACATTACTAGTCCACAGTCACCAAGGGTGTGACAGGAACCGTTACTTTTGGGTGATAGGACCACGAGCACGGGGGAGTCTCCCCAGTCGCATACTGTGTTGAATAATTGATAGAAATAAACATTGTAATCGCTCTTAATAATGTGAAGTTATAACAATGTGTTTTTATAAAATGGAATGTACTCGCCAGTATTTCTTGCTGATAAAATGTTTTCAAAAGGTGTTTAAGGTAACTTACTGTGAAGCTATAAGAAGCCAGCTATGGAGCACTGAAGGCTTAAAGAAAGTGGCTTTAATTTACCTGAATAAAAGAAGGAGTTATATTTTCAGCAAACTAGGGTTTATCCCTAAAAAAATATTATAAATGAAATATGGGTTTTATTCCATTTGTTTAATATAAAAGTTTGGTGTTTTGAAAACTCTGAATTTATTTCCTAACTACGATCCAGATGTCTCATTTCCGCTGCCAAATTAATAAACACCGATACCACTTGACTGTCTTGCGGCTCCTGCTCCCGGGGTGGGGTCGGGGGTTGCGACGTCTGCCCATTTTCGTATTTTGAATATGGACTATCTGTACAAATCCGAATATTTTCATATCCAATAAAATCTTGTATTTTATTGATAAGAATGCAAAAATGTCAATCGTTGCGCAATTTCGGTCATTTTCGTGTTCGATAAAGCGTTGTGCGTTATTTGCGATACCCGTAACCGTACAACTGAACGAACCGACATCCATGACATTTTCAGGAAAATCTAAGTTACATATGCCTTAACGCCTTTATATAACCTAAATATTAGATTAAAGGGGTTAAAATTGACAAAACGCGACAAAACAAGTCCAGGGGCCAAATCTGCCAATTTTTAAAAGTCTGCCCCTGCCAGGTCCTTACGGACCATAAAGGAAAAACCCTTACAGTTCGTAAGGGGTGCCCAGACCAGCAGTTTTGTGCAGCCAGTTGTTTCCTTTGCTTGGAGCCCAAGAACTTGAAATTTCCTGCTTTGTTCCTATAACAGCCCGCTTTTGGAAAGTCAAAGTACAAGTCAAATTCAAAGTCAAAGGAAGAAAAGATTGCTAATTACGATCTGCCACTGCTTGCTTGACTAGCAATCGTACTTTTGACTTGTAATCGAATTATATTATTTAATCACTTTAGTTGTATTATGTGGAGTATCTATTAATAATCGAAGTTTAATCGCATATTTAATCGCTAATCGACTTATCGCTATCGCACTCGCAACTCGAATTATGTGTTCTGGATATTGTTTTACGTGTGTGTGCTATTATGTGTTACTTGTGCGTGTTATGTTTATGCTGAGGTGTTTAATCGCAATCGCAATTCTATCGCATCGCAATCTAAATCGTAAACGCTAAACGCAAGTTATTTATAGTGATTGTATGTTAGATATAGTAGTTAGGATTATTTGCGTGACTAATGGGTAATATTATCGCATCGCTCGCTCGAATCGCATCGCCATGCTCAACACGCGAATCGAAACAACAAAACTCAATACGCCGGACACCAGGATCGAGTGGCCAACCGATCGAGTGGCCATCCGATCGGGTTGCCATCCGATCGGACTGGCATCCGATCGGACTGCCATCCGATCGGTGACCAATCCGATACTTCATCACTTTCCATTTTGGGAAACCCTATAAATACCCTCGTGTCACATCATTTGTGATGTTACAGCTCCTCACCCGAACCAGCCGCACTCAAGCTCTCTTTTCTCTCGATTTCTCGTGATTCTTGTAAGTTTTCAACCTAAATCTTGTACTTCTATGATCTACACGCATTTCTTCATCATTTTCACCTTTGAATTTTAACTTTTAACCATGAAATCACCGGATTTGAGGTGTTCTAGGGTGATGTCATCATAGAGTTCTTATGAACTTCAAGGTTTGGCTTCATTCCACCAAGAACAACTTAGATCTGAAGGATTTCCACATTAATAATCAATGTTTTCGCATAGATCTACCCATATTCATGGTTAAAAGGATTGAAAGAAGGTTTTCCAACGTTCTTTCAACTCTTTTACACTCAATGCACTCAAAACCGATAGAATCGGAGCTTGTTCTGATCTTCTACTCTTCCTTAGTGATGGGTTAGTTCAAGATCTGAATTCTATCCGAGAGACAACTGAATTCGGGTTTAAACATGAACAACCGTCTTGAACAGTGAACTGATCGGACTAGGGTGGTTCCTATTCGATCGGATCACTTGGGTCAAGATGGGGTTTCTATTGTTAATCACGTTATCATAACATCTCGATCAAAACCGCAAAACCTTCAAAGAAATCAAGTGTCAAGACGATCAGGCCGTTGGGACGGATTGTCGTCCGATCGGATTGCCATCCGATCGGACAGCCATCCGATCGGCTTGCACTTGGTTCCACACTTAAACTTTCATTTTAAACTTTCAAAGTTTTGAACGTCGAACGGATTACTATTCGATCGGATAGCCATCCGATCGAACGGCCATACGACCATGTGACGTTTGGAACTTCGACACTTAATCATTTTTATAATTTTCAAAGATCATCAGTAACTAACGGATTATCAACCGATCGGATTGCAATCCGATCGAGTGACAATCCTGCTGTGAACTTGTTCTCACTAAGTGTCCTGCCAATCGGATCGCTATCCGATTGAACTGCCGTTTGATCGATCGACCTGAAGGGTAGAGATACTTCTCTATTTTCAAAATGCTACAACGAAAACTTCAAAGCCATCATACACAAACACATCCTTACCAAACGAATGTCAATCCAATCAAATGGCCATCCGATCAGATGACCATCCGAACGGATTGACATCCAATCGACTGGCCGGCCATCCTATCGGATTACCATCCGACACTTGGTAATTTTACACCGTTTTACGCGCCGTTCTTCGCTTATGCTATCGTTAACTGTTCAGGCTAATCTCTCAAGCGCTCCCTTCAATCCAAGGCAGTGTTTATTAAGTTAAACGCTATCTGTGAGTATACTCGATCCCTTTTTGCTTTACGCACTTTTGGGCGTAACATACGTTACTTATTCTAAATCACATCAAACACACGACGCAAACACTATTTATACGCTGACTGTTAATGCATGCTATACGTGACTCGATGAATGCATGTATGTTATGTTTACACATTGATTGCTGTCTACCTGTCTTAGCAACGATAGTAATATAGTTTGGACTCAGCACCTGTTCATTCAGGGGTTGTTAAGGACAATACTTCACGTGTTCGCAGTGGTGAACATGTGATGCGCACTCGCTACTCGCAGTCAAATCGCAGTTATTTGTATTGATAGGATCTTTGTCGATAACTTACATGCTTCACATTATACGTTGTACATGCTGGTTATGCGTAAACGATTTCGAACTCTACTATTACTATTAAACTTGTATGCTCACTTTTACACTATGTGTATTGACCTCTATTTTAACGTATGTGATAGGTGCTTAGGATGTTTGCTTGTTGTTTGATGAACCAAGCTAGGATGGAGTCTAGAAACAAACTAAATAAAATCTGAGTTGTCGGAATGGATATTTGTCTTTGTGAACAATGTCTGTAATAACTGTTTTTATTTTATATGTTTGTGGTATGGGATATGAACCTTAATATATTATAACGAATAATTGTTATGGATTCTCCTGGACAATCTGTTTCGCTCTGTGCCATGCCCCGATGTTTCCGTCATCGGTTTGGGTGTGACTGATTGGTATCAGAGCCATAACTATTGGGAATTAGGCAAGACTCGACCTAGCCCGGGTCGATGTCTTAGAAACGACCTAGTCTATAGTCTAAGTACCAATATACCGACTTGTGCATGCCCTTTAAGGGTTTTGTACGAGCTTACTCGCTATTCTCGCTTGCACTACACCATCACTGCACACTATTTTTCGAAAATGAATGGTTAATTAGGTTTAGACTAGGTGTGAAAAACCGCAAACTCTCAACCGAATCGCTTGTTCGACCTGCATTTTTATCCATAAACATGAGAATTTGCGTTGAATCAGGAGTGAAATCCGCACTTCGACGCAAATTCCCCTCTCTATTTTATCAAAAATAGGGACGAAGTTGTTGAGTCAGGGGTGAAACCCAAACCTTGACGACTTGTTTCGTTCTTATTTTGGTTTTACAAAACTCTCACCAAAGTCTCGATGGACTCCAATGACTTGAAGTCACACTATAGCTAGAAGGATGCGTGCCGATTGCTCAAAATCGAGGCGAGAGCACAGTCCTGAAAGCCAAAAGTGTGCACCAAAAGTCCTTGTGAATAGTCGAATCACTTTGGGTAGTCTACGTCTATCTAGCCTTAGACAATCTATCCTCGATTTCAATCTCGCATTCGCTGATTTTGTGTGTTTCGATTCTGAGCCCGCAACTGCTGAATCTGATATTTGTCGCTTTTATATGGATTTTATGTGTTTTATGTGGTTTAACCTGTTCATGTGTTTCGATTTTTGGTGGTTTATACGCTTTTCGCTCCTCGCTTCGATCGACACACACGACCCGCACTGCACATCTATCTCAAAACGTCGATAAATCGCTGTTACTCGTGGATGATCGCATGCTATGTTACTCGCTTACGCTATACTACTCGCTGTGTACTCGCAAATCGCATATCGCTATTCTCGAATGCGCGAACTTTGAATAATAGATGAATCAGTAAGACAAATCTAGGAAACCATTCTATATTCTGTGTACAAGTTTCTGTGTTCTGACTGCCTTTTTTGCTTCTGTGCCTTACCTGCTTACGTGCTCCTGTGCGCTTATGTGTCTATGTGCTATGCGATTCTGTGATTTTGTGCTTATGTGAATTTATGAATGGCTGTGTTCCTGAGCTTTATGGTGAATCGCTAGACTATACTAGGAATAATCGAATAGCGTTTTGAATCCTATGGCGTTGTCTGTTGCAGACAATGTAGTCATTCAGATCATTCCATTCCCATTTAGCTCGCCGCAATCATGATGGCGAAAGTTATCCCCCAGATTGTTAGTGAGCTGAATGAAAATGCTAGCAAATCTTCAGAAGAATCCAGGACTGATGCACCTAAAGCTGCTTTCAGCTTCAAGCAGTTCAAATCCTGCGGCCCGAAAGAGTTTACCGGCGAAGATGGGCCTACGACCATGTTCCAATGGTTTGATTCTATCGAAGTAACCCTGCGCTAGAGTGGCTGTCTTGACAATCTCCGTACTTTGAACGCAACTGGCGTCTTCCAATCCAGAGCGCTGGATTGGTGGACGGCCGAGAGAAACAAGCGCGGAAATGATGCAGCTTAGGGGCTAACGTGGGATGAGTGAAGGAAGTGATGATGAAAGAGTTCTGCCCTCCCCATGAGCTCCAAAAGCTGGAGGACGAGTTCTGTCATATTAAGCAGAAGGATGGTGACAATGCTAGTTTAACTGCTCGCTTCAAGCAGCTAAGCATAATCTGTCCTAGCCAAGTTACCACGCCTAAAATCACCATCAAGAAGTATATCCGTGCTCTTCCGGATTGCGTGGCTGATTTTGTTCAAGCCGCAAAGACGACGACAATTGAGGAAACTTTCCTACTCGCTGTTGAGATCAACGACAAGCGAGTCAAGTCTGGTTACTGGGATAAAGCTCCCAAGAATCTGCATCAAGCTACCACTGCTTCGACCGCTGAAACCGCCGCCGCTCCGCAGTCTTCGAAGCTCTCACGCCGAAAAAGGAAGAACAATAGCAGTTCAAGCAACAAGAACTGCGCTGTAACCATTGCTACCCCATTCCAATCAGTACCAGTACCACCGCCACCTCAACACCGCCAAGTAGCGGCACCGGTTACCAACGCACTGCCGACAAAGCGTGCGTATACTGGTCCTCACCCGGCTTGCCCTACTTGTACCTACCACCACCCAGTAGGAATCGCTTGCTGAAACGGTCTGCATTGCAACATGTACGACCACTTCACCGCCAACTGCCGTACAGGTCCACGTCAAACCCCAGCTCCAACCCAAGGTCAAGCTCCTGCTCAACAAGCTCTACTTACTGCTCCTCAAGGCCATCAAGCATCTCCTGTACCCGCGGTTAATGCGAGAGCTTGCTATGCGTGTGGTGATCCCAACAACTTCGCGAATGTGTGCCCGAATCAAGTGGTTAACCAAGAGCCACAACAGCAGCAGCCCCAGCAGCAGCCTCAGCAACATCCAGCAGCCCGCGGACGTGCCTTCAACATTAACGCCCTCCAGGCTCAAGCAGACAATAATGTGGTCAATGGTACGTTCCTTGTGAATGGTATTTATGTTACGTGTTTATTTGATACTGGAGCAGATAACTATTTTGTATCGTTTTAATTCGAAAAGCTCCTTAATCGTAAGCACGCCCATCTACCCTCGACGTTCGATGTTGAAGTTGCCACCGGAAGAACCGTCGCCGTCAATTCTGTTCTACGTGATTGTACGCTCGAACTCAACAATCACGTCTTCCCTATCGATTTTATTCCGATGCAGTTCAGTAGTTTTGACATCATAGTAAGCATGGATTTTTCTTCACGAAAATCGTGCTGAAGTTATTTGTTTCGACAAGATGATTCGCTTCTCGCTCGCTAATGGTGATCAATTGTGTGTTTACGGTGAAGTTGCATCGAAGAAACTCCAACTCATGTCATGTGTCCAGGCTAGCAAGTATCTCCACAAGGAATACCAAGCTTTCTTGGCGCACATTGTAGTAGCGGATAAAAAGGAAGTTAAGGATGTCACACCCTGACTTTTGCGGTAGCGTGATTATTGGTGTGACTTTCTTAATACCATAGCATTCAATCATAACAATGCTATATGATAAAACCATTAGATGTTCATCCATAAATTAAGTTTGAAAATGCCACAACATACTTGTCTGAAACGTAGATTCCAAATTTAAGTTACAACCACAACATACTTGTCTGAAACGTAGACTCCAAATTTAAGTTACAACCACAACATGTTTTAAAGAGAGTTCACGAAGACTCAACAAAAGACCTTAAATAAAGCCGAGTTTAGAACCATGTATCTCGTCCAGGATTAAGATACATCTCCTAAATCCTAAGGACTTGGATGACATCTTTTATTTATAACGCAGCTTGAAAACATGCAAACACCTGCCAGATCCACTTAGTTCCCTGAAATACATGTAATTTGAAAACATCAACAAAAGTTGAGCGAGTTCATGTGTTTGTGTATATGTATGTATAAACCTTTGTAAACAGTGTATGTATGTATGTTTGTAAATCCCGGTATGAAAGCAAACAAGGAAAAGATCACCAATGGTTTGCAAGGCCACTGATATGTGTGATGGCGTAGGAAGGCTCAAGCCTAGCAAATTTGTACCGGGCTTCCGGCTGGAAGACATAGTCACCCTTTGGGCCACCCTGGTCCTCATGGGTGTGGGCTCGCTATACCCAAATAGATCTATCACTCATGCCCCTCGGTCCTTATACGAGGATTAATGGTCTCAAGTATGCGCCTACCCATTCACATGATCTACGGTACTTTCCTAGGCTAACCATACCTATTGTATTTGTATGTAATCCTTTTGTAACATGTATTTCACCCCCGAAGTTAATAAACAAAACAGTTTAAAGAAAAGGGGGACATGAACTCACTGTTTTGCGTCTTCTCAATCGTAACTCTTTTCCCTTCAGCAAACATGACTACCTACAATGTACTAACGTCTATTAGACGAACGGGTCGTGCCTTGCATTAGTATTTACGTTTTCTAGTTATGTTTCTTTTAATATTATCCCAAGTTATAATTACTTAAAATAATAATTATTTTAACTTTAAATTATATTGAATTTTTGGAATAATTGTTTAAACAATATTTCTGTAATAATACTTCTAAAGTATTTCATTCCCAAGGATGGGGGTATCTCATACATGTATCTTCGTATTCTTGTATTTGTTAAGTATACTTATACTTAATTTTTAATCGATTATTCCGGAATAAATATCCAAATTAATGTATTTTCAAGTCTAAATGTAGAAAAATACATGTAAACTTATTTCTATCCCAAAAATAATGTATTCCAAGAAAATATATATTTTCCCAAAAATCATATATCTTCTAAATATTCCAAGAAAATATATTTTTACTTCCAAAAAGAATATATTTTCTCCTTGTCGAAAATATGACATAACTTGGTAATATTTACAAGAATCATATTTTCATTTCTTGTATCCAAAATATTATTTACCAAAAATATATTTATAACGGTATTTTCCGGAATATTTTGTAAGTTACATTCTTTCGTTCGTTTTCCCAATATTATGTGTGTAACTTATATGTTTATTCCTTGAGGTTTTTGGTAATATTTTGGATTGTAATTTCTTGGTATTTTTGTTATGTCATATTATTTTAACCCTAAAATAATATAATTATTACACAAAGTATACAATATTCACACACATGTCTTTAATATATATCTAGCCATTTTTATTTATAAAAACCAACCTCCAATATTTGTATTTTGTAACAAAAATTATGGCAAAGTTTATATTGAAAACTCATGATCAAAATACACTTGTAAATATTGGTTTGAAAATATTTTTCTAAGTGTTTATGTTTTTAGAAAATTTTGCCATAGTTTCCCCTAAAAATGGAGGTGTCCAGGCTATCAAAGCATATCATTTTCTTTTTAAAATCATCACAAACAATCAACAATCAATCTACACTTACCAAGTGCCAAAGCAATGCTATTTACATAACAATCATGAACTTGAACTTTCATAAAAACTTGTAGTAACTTGGTAGTGTGCTTAGTAGGTTTAGTTAACCTTTAAAATGTGTTTACTTCTTTAAAAGTTTCATTCTTGAAAGATTTAGGTGTTTACAACTTATAAACATGTTTTACAAGATCATTTCTTTATGAAATCTTCTAGCTTCACAAGTGTTTCTACACTTGTTTTATCACCAAAAATAATGTATGTTCAAGTCAGAACCAAGTCTACGTAAATCTTGTTATTTAACTTGGTTTCTTTGGAAAACTATTTTTGAAATCATCCAAGTTTATGTCTAGTAATCATGTTACATGCTTCATCATTCATAAAATCATTTTCATTCTCCAAGTTCATGAGAAACATAAAGTATGATGATCTTGGTCTTTCACAAGATCATCACCTTAACTTACAAGATCATGCGTTTAATCATAATCTAGTAGGTTTTATATGATGTCTAACATCACTAACACAAATAATCAATCATCAAGAAGCAAAACAACACTAAACAACATGTATTCATATGGTTTTAAGCTTATGTTAAAGTTTCATGATTATGTTCTTTAGTGTTCTTCACGATTAACAATGTTCATCATCTTTTAACCAACAAAATTAGAAGTAACAAGGGATTATAAGGTCCTTACTACTAGCTCTATGGCTAGGGATGAACACAAGAAGTTGAAGATGATAAATGTGTTGGATAAAAGTAAATGGGAGAGGTCCTTGAAGATCCACAAGCTCCACACTTCTTAAGACACCTTCTAGCACCTTGTGATGAACTTGGATTGGATAATCAAAGCTTTACAATGGTGGTGGTGTGAGGGGTGTTCTCGGCCGAGACCAAGAGAGGGAGAGGAGAAAGAAAGTGTGTGTGAGAATGAGGGTTCAATCCATCATCACTTCCTTATATCCAAGTGTAGAGTATTATCCAATGGTTATCATGTTTCTTAAGTACAAGACCATATCTTAATCAAATCTTAAGGAGATCAAGGAAGATCAAAAGAAATCACAAGTGGGGGACCTACTTGTGACCGTCAATTGGAGGGGGGGGGGTATTGGTTGTGGTTTGATGATAAGTTAAGCAATCTAGTTAGAACTTAAGTGTAATGTTTAGTGTTTATGCATATATGGTGTCATATAGTGTGTTAGGATGTTCGGGGATCATAACTAGCTCAGAATTATTAAAACAATGCTTCTAGTATAATTTTGGTGTTTCGGGTAATGTCCGGTTGTTCGGTTAGATACCGGCTCGTTAAAGTGTCAAACTATACCGTTTAGTGATCTTTATGTACCCTTTTGTGACACTTTTAAATCCCGACACTTAGGAAAGCATTCCGGACCATCTAGTCATATTTTTACATGTTACCAACTTGTTAAAATGCTGATTTTTACTGAAAAATGCTGAATTCAGCACTTTAAGTGGGTTATAGGCACTTCCCGGCACTTAAACTGTCACTTAGGAATGCAGTTTTGTGGTCCTTACTTCCCTACACACCATACTAGTGTAGTACTTAGTCTCTGGCTCACACTGGGTCTCAAAACACTGTCTGTCTATGTACTTAGTCAATGTGGTTTGCATGTAATAATGAAGTGACATCATGCAATATGTGATGCACATGTAAGTATGATGCAGAAATCAGAAAGCAGTTAATTGTAATTCAGCACAGTCATTAAGCACTAATCATGGTTAATTAAATTGTACGGATACCTGGATTTTTGACGGTTGTCACATTCTCCCCCTGTTAAGAAAATTTCGCCTCGAAATTTTAAGCTCTGCTACTAGCTACAGGGGTGTTGGGGAACAAATGTGGGTATTTCGCTTTCATGTGATCCTCACGCTCCCAAGTAAACTCTGGGCCATGACGTGCGTTCCATCGAACCTTGATGAGTTTAACACTACTCCTTCGCGTCTTGTTAATCTTCCAATCAGTAACCTCAACAGGTTCTTCGGTAAAGTGGAGT
>JARYGA010024216.1:0-45089 GCA_030545235.1 Helianthus tuberosus
ATGTATGCATTTTCACAATACCGCATAAATGTTCATATTAAATAGTTGCATGCATTTACACAAAACATAGCTTTGATTTAAACCAAGTTTTACTTCAATACTTTGTTTTTGTGCATATGGTTTAGTTTGAGACATTTCACTTGCCATACATGACATTTTGACATAGACATTTGACATGGATATTTGACATAGACATTTGACATGGATATTTGACATAGACATTTGACATGGATATTTGACCTAGACATTTGACATGGATATTTGACATAGACATTTGACATGGATATTTGACATAGACATTTTGACATGATTTACATTTGATACAAACACTTTTGACATTTGGTTATACATACTACATGATTTACATCTTGACATGAACACTTTGACATATTATTTAATACATTTGACAATTGATTTAAACTTAGACTTCTTACATTGGTTGGTTTGGTTTGATTAAGTGATTAAGTAACGATGCGTGTGTAATATGATACAAGCATGGTGGATACGCCGCTGGTACTTCCTATATATAAGTGTTTGTATGGTATTATATGTCGTAACGTTATTTGAATCATTTCAGTTTGAGACATAGAACATTTTATACAAATAACATACTTTTCACAAGACATTGATTTACAAAACAACTTATTTTATACAAACACATCTTTTTACATGGTCATTTATTTAACCTGACATTTACTTATACATATCATCTGATCTTATTATTTTCAAATGATTTACAAGACAAAGCAAATTACAAGGTTCATGACTAAACATTTTCTCAAATACAAGTCATGAATCCTATTTTCACAAACCTATGTATCTCACAGGCATTTTTATGCTGACGTACCTATTTTCACATGTGTTTTCAGGTGCTTTTCCATAGGATGTTGATCATGATACTAGGGCGGACCTGTGCCTTAGAGACTTTAAAATAAGATAGACTATGTTTAATTATGTTCTGAACTCTTTAATTTCCTGTTTAAAACAATGTAACACCTTTGTTTATAAATAAAAGACAACTTTGTATGCCATGGTTATGAAACAATTAATTCTGTTGCAACATGCCCCGATGTTTCCGCCGCGATTTGTTGTTTTACGTGGTCGGGGTGTGACAGGAGACCCCCACTTGCAGGTGTAGTTCCCCATCGCATTAAATGCGATGGGCATAAATACCTAAGGCCTTTGACACTTTAAAAAAACTTCCAACCTTTTCCTTCTAACTCCTCTCAAATTTTCAAGAATTCTCTTTCAAATCCTTAATTTAGCACCGTATATTTTCGATCGCATTGTTATGTCGACTACATCTAAACCTGAAGGTTCGCGTAAGGCGAAGAAAACGAAGGAACCGTTGACGGTGACCCGGGCGGTTATAAATTGGAAAGAAGATGAGTTTCAACAGATGTGCCAGAATTTCCAATTTCCGATGAGCTGGGAGGCAATGTTGGTTATACGCAACAAATTTTATATATCTTAAATGTTTCCAGGTAAATAAGTGTGCATAGTTAGGTTTATTGTTCTTTCTAAAAGCAACACTTTTTATATATCTTAAATGTAACAACCCGACTTTCCAAGTAAAGTCAAAGTCAAAGTCAAGGCCAAGTCATGTTGTTACTCAGATATGTTATTCCTTGCTTAATTGACTTGTACCCTCGAAATTCGATATGTTGGTTAACGATTTTAAACGATATTTTTAAACTATGTTTTACAACGCATTCACAACGCTTATTTAAAACGCTCTTTATCGCATTGTTACTTCACGCTATCACAACGCAACGCAAACTCGAAACGCAGTTATTAGTATTGTTCTATGTGTGTGTTATTATGTGATTTACTTGTGTGTGCCTCGTATATGTTTTGGGATATTATTCGCAAACGCAATCGCTACTCTATCACATCGCAATCTCATCGCAAACTCGAAACGCAGATCTACTTTTATGCTTTTCATGGGTTATGTTATTTGTGTAACTACTTGTTTAATGCTATCGCAACGTCCATTCGCAACTCGCTTAAACGCAACGCAACGATCAACGCACGAAACGAAATTCGGAAAACCAACTCGCACAAGCCGTCGGATCGAATGACCACTCGATCGAATGATCATCCGACCGGATGACCATCTGATCGGATGGCCATCCGATTGACTGGCCATCCGACCCACTCTGCACCGCCTTATCTCTCTCTCTCACACCTATAAATACTCACCTGTCACATCAACTGTTCACTGATGTGACAGCTCTATCCGACCAACATGCCCCCAGCTCGTTCCCAAGCTCTTTTCTCTCGATTCTAGGCTATTTCCGTAAGTTTTCTTCCTAAATCTTGTACTTCTATCATCACTACACACATCTCCACCATCTTCTCCACTGAAATCATACATTTCCACCATGAAATCGCCCGATTTGGACTGCTTTAGGATGATGTCATCTCGGTTTCTTATGGAAACTGTTGTGTGACCTTATCTCGTCAAGATATATTCAGATCTGAAGGATTTCCACATCATTTCACGCAAATCCCAACAAGATCTAAACATTTTCCAACTGATTTCTACATTTTCTTCAACATTCTTCACTTTTTACCCAAAACCGTTAGAATCTGGACTCGTTCATGCTCTCTACTCATTCTCTAGTAGAGTACCGGTCTGAGAACGGATTTCTACCAAAGAGACGACCGATTCCCGGGTTGAGCATGAAACTCCGTCAAGAATAGTTAAGTCTGATCGAATGGGGGTGATTCCCATTCGATCGGCTGAGCTGAACTTGGTGTGGTTTCCGTTGTTTGACACGTCGTCATGCCGTCTCCGTCAAAACTCAAAACTTTTAAACTTAGAAAACCTTGTGAAAATTTCAAACATCAGATCGGCGATCGAATGACTATTCGACCAGGTGACTGTCCTTTATAAGTTCAACACTTAAACAATTTGACAAAACTTCAAAGAATATCACACTTTCAATCGAATAGCCATTTGATCGAATGGCCATCCGTCCGGATGACCATCCGATCGAATGACTTGATTTATACTACAACGAAAACTTCAAAAGTTTTATAAACACTCACAACTCATTCGAATGGCTATCCGTTCGAATGGTCATCCGTCCGGATGACCATCCGACCGACTCACCATCCGACACTTATCTCCTCGACACGCTGTTTACACTTTGTTCAACGCTTACGCTATCGTTCTGTGATCAGGCTAATCTCCCATGCGCCCCCTTCAATCCAAGACCGTGTTTATTTGTTAAACACAAACTGTGAGTATACTCGAACCCTTTTTCGCTTAAAGCACTTTTGGGTGTTACATACGTTACCTATATCAAATCACATCAACACACAACGCAAACACTTTTAAACTCTAACTGCTCTCGCCTGTTATACGTGTTTCGATGAATGCTTGTATCTTATGTTTACACAGTGATTGTTGCCTGACACCTTAGTAACGATAGTACTATAGTTTGGACTCAGCACCTGTCATAGACAGGGGTTGTTAAGGGTTTTACTTCACATGGTCACAGTGGTGATAATGTGTTGTGCATTCTACACTCTACACTCGCAGTCATGTCGGTTGCATATGTCATTGTCGATAGCTTACTTGCTACATATTTCTACGTGCTACATGCTGGTTAGTGTAAACGCTTTCGCTATACTATATGCTACCAAACTTGTGTACTCACATTTACACTCTGTGTATTGACCTTATTTTAATATATGTGGCAGGTTGATTAGGATGCTATGCTTAGGTGGTCTAGAAACCCACGAATACAATCTGAGTTGTCGGAACAGTCTACTTGTCTTTGAGAACAATATCTGTAATAACTGTTTTTACTTTATATGTTGATGGTATGGGACGTTAACGATTAATATAATGTTATTAACAGTTGTTGTGGATTCTCTTGGACAATTTGTTTCGCTTAGTGCCACGCCCCGATGTTTCCGTCATCGGTTGGGGCGTGACATTAAAATAACCCAACTAGCCCAATGAAAGAGGGAATTGGAAACATTGAAATTACACCGAAGCTAGATGTGCAATATCGAGTCGTTGCAACGAATCGAACACGTGTAGATATTGTTTTAGTCATATTAGGATTGTATTTTTTGGGTTTCCTATTTCAGTTTCTATAGCGTGTGCCAGTACCGTAACACACTGAACTTAATATTTGTGTTTTTGTTTTTCGGTTGCTATACCGAGTGCCGCCATGACAAACCTAAACCGACGAAATTCCCTTGCATAACGAACCCGCTGCAACGCGCGAGAACCGCCATCTTGGACAAGGTGGTGATCACTTTTGCAAGGGTGACGTCGCAACTGTCAGGTTGCTTTTTCGGCTGCAGCAGGCGCGTGGCCATCACTCGCCCAGAAAAAGCGTCTTTTCGATTTCTCCCGCCTGACGTGTCAACCATCTAGTGGAGGGAGGCCCCCACTTGCCGGTGTAGTTCCCCATCGTATTAAATGCGATGGGCATAAATACCTAAGGCCTTTGACACTTTAGAGAAAAACTTCCAACCTTTTCCTTCTAACTCCTCTCAAATTTTCAAGAGTTCTCTTTCAAATCCTTGATTTAGCACCGTATATTTTCGATCGCATCGTTTTGTCGACTACATCTAAACCTGAAGGTTCGCGTAAGGCGAAGAAAACGAAGGAACCGCTGACGGTGACCTGGGCGGTTATAAATTGGAAAAAAATATGAGTTTCAACAGATGTGCCAGAATTTCCAATTTCCGATGAGCTGGGAGGCAATGTTGGTTATACGCAATAAATTAAATATATCTTAAACATTTTCAGGTAAATAAGTGTGCATAGTTAGGCTTATTTTTCTTTCTAAAAGCAACAAATTTTATATATCTTAAAATAGCCCAACAACTAGCCCGATGCAAGGGGAAATTGGAAACAATGAAATTACATCGAAGCCAGATGTGCAATATCGAGTCGTTGCAACGAATCAAACATGTGTAGATATTGTTTTAGTCATATTAGGACTGTATTTTTTAGGTTTCCTATTTCAGTTTTTATAGCGTATGCCAGTACCGTAACACACTGAACTTAATATTTGTGCTTTTGTTTTTCGGTTGCTATACCGAGTGCCGCCATAACAAACCTAAACCGACCAAATTCCCTTGCATAACGAACCCGCTGCAACGCGCGAGAACCACCATCTAGTCCATAATTTAATTTGTGATATAACATTAATCTTTTACTTGATCTAATATTCAAAAACTAATCACTCACTCATAGTATTGCTCAATCTTTGCCACTCCTCACAACAAAAAGGGGGCAACAAAAACGTGTGAGAAACACTCGCCCTCCCATCTCTCATCCTATCTCTTTCAAGTGCCTAAAAAGTCAAATATAAAAAACCTCTATTGTAAATGTTAATAAAGAAACCATTGCCTATTGCCAGACGCTATTAATAAAAAAATAAAAATAAAAAAACTAAACAGTTGACTATCGAGTTGTTAATAAAAAAAAAATCTTTGTTAGGTGTGGACGTAGTCGTAAATGAAAAAAATAAAAATAAAAATTGGCTGGTGTAGAGTATGTCATGTCTAAGGATAAACGAGCCAGGTCGGCTCGAGCTCGGTTCGTGAACAAAACCTAAATCTCAAGCTCGGCTCGAGTTATTTTGAGAACAACCTCAAACGAGCTAAAAACTCGGTTTGAGGTCGTTTCAATATCGCTTAAACGAGTCAAAGGTCGGCTCGAGTTCGGCTCGCCAATGTTATCATCATTATCATTATATATAAAAAATAGAATTTTGTTTGACTCGATAACAAAACGAGCTCTAATCCAAGCTTGAGCTCGGATTCGTTTAAGCTTGGCTCCTTAGAGGTTTTAACCGAGCCTGGTCCAGATGTCAGGAAAAAAATAAAAAAAAAACACCTTTTTACGCTAGTGTAATGGTTTGACCACACTGCCTAAACAAGACCAGTGATTTTGACCAATTCAAGAAAGCCATTAACGGGCTGCGGCAGCCTCCCTGAGTCCTGACCCATGTACTATGCATTCGGTAACGCCGGTTACGGTGGTAGGTAGATAGAGGGGCAAAACCGGAAGAAAGGATATCCAAATATTCCTCCCATCTATCTAATCCCAATTTTTTTTAATCTAAAATTAGTCGACATTTCGAGCCGGGGGTCTCATTGGAAGCAGCCTCTCTATTTCTACGGGGTAGAGGTAAGGCTGTCTACATCCCACCCTCCTCAGACCCTACCTTAGCTTTGCTATAGGTGGGATATACTGAGTACGATGATGATGATGATTTATATTTATAGTAGACAGACACGCCATTCGGCTTTCAAATCCAAAAACCCATCGAATTCTTAACAACCACCCCTCAAGAATGTCGATTGCAAAGAAAGGGTTTCAACAGTACTTGTTGCAGCTTCAAGAACATCCCTTAAGAACAAAGGTACTGATTTTTTTTTTGATGAATCAAGAACTGGATTTTGAGTTTCTTGATTTTAAATGTTTAAGTGATTTAGTACTGAAATTTTTATTGATTTTGAAGTGGGTTTTGTATATTTTGATGAATACTGAACTGAGTTATGTTGTTTAGATGACTCAAGAACTGGGTTTTGTGTTTCTAGATTTTTAAATATCTGAGTAATTTAGTACCGAAATTTATTGATTTTGAAGAATTATGATCTGGGTAATGTTCTTTTGGTGAATCAAGAACTGGGTTTTGGGTTTCTTGATTTATAAGTTTTTAAGTGATTTAGTACTGAAATTTTGCTAATTTTAGGCGTTGACCGCCGGAACACTGGCGGCGATCAGTGATGTGGTGTCTCAGAAGCTCTCTGGCATCCAGAAATTGCAAGTCCGGCGACTTCTTCTCAAAGTGGTATGATCTTGTTGACTTTCATTTGGGTTTAATTGAATTTTTGGAGGTTTGTATGATTTAAATCTGATCTAGTGTGTGTTGAGTTTTTGAAGTCAATCCGTTGACTTTTATTCAAGAAGTATATAGCTGTCTAGGGTGTTGTTATTGGTACACTATGTACCTGTCACATTATACGGGCCGTATAGATGGGCGGAAAAAGGTTATATGGACAGTATGGGTCATATGGTTCTTAGTATCATAACACTGTTACATAAGTCATTTCTTTGTCGGTTTAAACCTTCATACGGGCCGTATGGTGTGCACGGACACCCTCTCATACGGGTCTTAATTCATATAGCCATCTTAGCCCTTCATGCGGCCCGTATAACCCATATCCGCCTTGTGATATGCTAGGTATGAGGGCTGGTGTACACATAGTGTGTCAGTGGTGTCTGTTTAACACTAAATGTTGTTTACTTGTCAAATAAAATATTGGGATTAATCATTGAAATAATCTTGGTTTGTTTAAAAATTTTAGCGCACAAATTAAATTCATGTGGTGAACTTGGGAATTCTTATGCTAAAATCACTTGAAATCTGGAATGTTTAAAGCATCCCTTTTAATATTATATTCCTTTGTGGATTTACTGCTATGCAGCTTTTCGGGTGTGCATATCTTGGACCGTTCGGGCATTTCTACCACACCTTATTGGATAAACTGTTCAAGGGCAAAAAAGACAACCCAACGGTTGTCAAGAAGGTATTCTTTGAACCATAGTTGTCAATAGCGAGCGTAGCAATCGCTATAGCGCGCCATGTAGCGTATAGGTCTAGGCTCGCTATTAGGATTGTAGCGACATTTTATTTTGTTTTTTGTTTATTTAATATAAATAGCAATTAAATATAGCTATAAAATAGCTGGATTTTAGGTTTTTGTTAAATATACATGTAAAAGAGCATATATATATACACCAGGGTATTTTGATTTAATATACATATAAATTTTAAAAAAAAATTTATCTAGTGTATCGCTATTTATAAAATAGCCGGCCGCTATTTATCGTTATTCGCTATGTAGCATATAGGTACCTTGTCGCTATTTGCCATCAACAACTATGCTTTGAACCTTTGAATACACTGGAAATTTGCAGTCTTTTAAAACCAAGTTATGTGATGCCTAATTGGCGGTTTTATCTAGGTGGTGGTTGATCAATTGACCGCAAGTCCATGGAACAACTTGATGTTTATGCTCTACTACGGGTTTGTTATCGAGGGTAAGATCTACTGGCTTACTGCTAGTGGCATTATTAGTTATGAATCATTTGCTTATTAAATATGTCAAATTGTTAGAATTTTCTTTAATAAATGATTCTAATAATGGATAAATCACCTTAAGCGGGCAACTAAACCACCTCTAAATGTGACATTGTATACAAGATATGAAGTTCTTTTAGTATGTTTTATAAAAGAAAGGATTTCTAATGTTTGTAGTGAATAAAAGTAAGAAATAAAAAATAAACGTTATTCTAAATTTCTGGTTCAACCCCTCAAAGTTTACTGTCTCATGATAGTGTATATTCATGTCAAGAATGTTGAATCCGCCACTGTTTTCAAGTCATATAATAACTTCGATTGTCACGATATGCGCAGGAAGACAATGGATCCACGTAAAATCTAAAATCAAGAAGGAATACCCTTCAGTTCAGTATGCATCATGGACGGTACAATATCTTCCTTTTCTAAGCTGCTTGTATTCTTTTCTTTCTACAACAACGTAAGTAATGAGTAATATTTACCACCAAATGTGCAGTTTTGGCCCGTAATCGGGTGGATAAACCACCGCCACGTGCCGCTGCAATTCCGTGTCATTGTCCAAAGCTTTGTTGCAATGTGCTGGTAAGTGTCTTTCAGTTAAACCAAAAAAAAAAAAGCATGATGTTAAAATCATCAAGAGTGATCCACATTGATGACAATTTGACTTATTTTAAATTCGATTTATAGGGGTATATTCCTGAGTCTAAAAGCAAGATCAATGACATTGACCAAAGATTAAGCAAGTAATAAAGGAGCTTCTCAAATAACCTCTTCTTCTTCTACTGCTGCTGCAGCTATGCAGAATTGGCTCTTATTTAGCTCATAAGTTATTGTAAGGTTTGTTTACATCTATATTTTTTTTTCCCAAATATGCAAAAACAGCAAGACGGGTTGTCGGGTTTCCTTATTAATATCTATATATGTATTATAGTAGTTATTATTGATCAAAATCAACGATATGGTTAGATTTTATATGCTCATTAATCGCACGCGCAGTTGTAACTCGCCTATTTATGTGCTTGCGGTTTTTGGTTTGAAAATTATGATTTTATTAAGTATGGCAGGTCGTGCTAAAAGTTAATTTCACTCGTTTGTCGAATTAAGAATAAATTCAATTGAAATTGGCCTGCAGAGCTAAAACTGGCCACTTAAGCTTGAACCCAGGTTTGGATACACGAGTGAACCTTAAAAAAGAGCCGTTTGATGTTTATGATCAGCCGGCACTACGTCGGTCATTGATTTTTGTTCGCCTTACTGGTTATATATTTGGACGAGTTCATTTATGCTTTCTGCAACTCAGTCAACTACTGATTCACAACAACGAATTTGAAGGACACAGGTGAGTCAAAAGCATGATGGAATTTATCTCCAAATGGATCCAGACTTGGGCCCTTTGTAGCTCAAATTTTTTTTTTTTAATCCATGATTTCTTGAAAAGGATGGATAAATGATGGATTTCTTATCTTAGGTTTTATGTAACATCCCAATTCGAAAGGGCTGACGTGTCACTATAACAGTAATCGGATAAAAAGACATACTTTATTATATTTAAATGTTGGAAGTTTCGAAACACAAGACAACCTAAACCCGAGGGTTAAAATACAAAATTCTCATTAATACAGAGCTAATAGACGTCTTCAAATTATTCCTATTGCATTATTCCACTCTCTCCCAAAGTAACCTGTGAATCCGTGGGGGAAAATATACGGAATGAGCCAAATGGCCAATACGGAATAATAAGCTCAAATGACCAAACAACAATAGAGCGATAACGAATGTAACTGTAACAGTAACGTTACCAATATCGGTAATTGTAAGTAAAAACAGTGTCAGTAAGCAGTTTTAAAGCATTTATGATCAGACAATAACGTTTACGGTTACAAATGTAAGTCAAAATGGTTGTGGTATACAGTAGTAGAACAGATGCAGTTAGTAAAGCGTTTAGACTAGTCCTTAAGTTGTTAATTAAGCCGGTTTCTGTTGCTGTAATCCAGCTAATAGCAAGCTGGTAATTAATTAAAAATAAAAGTTGGGTGCAGGTTTCGAACCTGAGACAAGTTGGTTTAAAACCTAATGACTTAACCAGTTGAGTTTTATAAGTTGTTGTTTGCATTAATATGCTTGTTCATTAGAACTTCCATAAACCCAAGTTCGTAAACCACATGTAGTACATGAGATTTTTGTTCCCGGTTCATTAGGTGTCGGACACGTACCGGAATACGCACGGGTGACGGTTGCGGTGATGCATGATGGCGTGGTGACGGTTATGGTATTATGATGATAGTGTGGTTATGAAGATGATAATGGTGGTGGTTGTGACAGAGGTGACTTGCTTGGTTCCGTTCCTTCTCGTCGGAGACGGTTTCTTGCCGGGATGCGAAAACGAGAGAGAGAGAGAGAGAAAAGGAAACAAGTATAGAGAGATGTGAGGTAGATTAAGCTATGGAGGTGGGATGCGGAGAAGCAGGGTTCAATTTGTAGAGGGGAAGGGAAGCTTCTCGTTGGTTGTTGGCAAGTTGTGGTCAGAGATTATAACAGATAGTGTTGGAATGTATCATACATAGACAAATCTTGTTTTTATCCATACAAGTTTCAAGATTTTCAAACAAGTCTCACAAAGTTGGACATTTTTACTTGGCAAGTTTTACAAAGTACTGAGATTACCCCGCTACGCTGTGGGGTTTCACTCGATATCTATTTTGGTTCAATCTAACAACCAAACGAAAGAAATAAACTTAAAAGAATATTGACACATTTTTTACATAAATCGAAAACCATAAAAATAAATTTAAATTGGACAGCAAGATGAGCTGATTTTAAATTAATTTTAAATGAAAGCTTAAACGTTATCTTAAATATAACTTCAATAAAAAAGTAACATAAAACTAAAATATTAAACATAAAGAAAGTATAGAAATAGAAATAATAAAGTCTAGAAAAAAAAATCAAGAAAGGAAAATTACATAAAAATAAGTATAGAAACATGTTATATTTGACCCAAAAAGATAAAAAGGAAGGCTTAAAATTGAGTAAATTCCAAACAAATAAATTTTATTAGAATTAATAATTATTTTAAACTTAGCTGATAAGATTAAGAGGGTGTTTGAGGTTGAGTTTTGAAAATAGATTAAGCGTTTTGAATAATCAGAATCAGATAATTAGCTGTAACAAAACGTGCTACAGAACGATAGTGTTTGGATTTGATTATGTTGTTTGATATCACAATAATCAGATAATCAACTATTTGAGTGTTTGGCAAATATATATATTTTAAAAAATAAATAAGTGAAATGACAAAAAAAAATCAGATAATCAGCTATTGTGGAATCCTGTTTTCCTGCAGTAAAGGGTGACCTAATTTTGGATTATCACATTTTGATCTCTACAAAACGTAAAAAATCAATTTTTATACCAAACACTCAAAATAGATTTTTTGCGATTTCAAAACACAATAATTAAAAAATCAAGTTGAAAAAGCAATCCCAAACACACCCTAAATCAGGGGTTAAAAAAGTAGTAACCAAACAAATTAAATACTAAAGCATTTAAGTTGATTTTTAGTTATATAGTATTTACTTGCATCCTTATGGACGTATATATGGTTCTTAAATTACAACAAAAAGAAATGATTATATAGGGATGCTTCTCTAGAATCTAGATGACCAATAATTCTAACTAAACCCAATTAATTTCATACAGTCCATATGAATTATTATAAGCCCAATACATAGCGCATATGAATTATCGTAAGCACAATACGTTGCAACCACGTGACCTTCTAAATCCCCATTTCATATGCTCTTCAATTTTAACCCCACTTTCAAGGTTGCATCAGACTCTCTCCCCCTCCTTTTCTCTCTCTGTCAACCGTAGCCTCAAACCACCGCAATCTACGATTATGTCTCTTCTAGCCACCGGCACCGCCGCATGACCAACCTGCTACAGCCAAAAGTGTCTCGGCCATATCAACGTCTCCAAGCATCTCTTATTTCTACTCTCTCTCTCTCCTCTCAAAAAAATCCTAGAGCCAGTTAACTCACCCCTTCACCCATTGCCATCGCCGGCTTGACCCGTGCCCCTACCTGTCGTCATCTCTTTTCTCATAACTCACTTACCACCTCCTCTTTGTAAGTTGTGGCTGTGACTCGAGGGTTGTTGCATCGGGAACGAAGGAGGAGACTCAACTTAGGAACTGTCACTGCAGTGTTCTCGTTTTCCAGTGGTCGACGTAGATGTCGTGAATTCGAGCTTCACAATAAATCCAAAAGAAGAAGACTTGCAAGATAATTAGAAAAAAAGTTGGGAAAAAACTAAAGACTGGCAATACTGTAATTTCAAATCAGGGGCAATCTTGTAATTTTCCGCCACGTGGGGAAAGCTACATCAGCAGCGCAGCTACTGTACATACAAGTTCGAAAACGTTATAGACTAGTGAGATTACCCGCGCTACGCTACGGGATTTCGTTCGATATCTGTTCTGGTTCAATATAACAACCAAACGAAAGAAATAAACTCAAAAGAATATTGACACATTTTTTACATCGATCGAAAACCATAAAAATAAATTAAAATTGGACAGCGAGATGGGCTAATTTTAAACTAATTGTAAATGAAAACTCTAACGTTATCTTAAATATAACTTCAATAAAAAAGGAACATAAAACTAAAACACTAAACATAAAGAAAAATATAGAAATAGAAATAATGAAGTCTAGAAAAAAATCAAGAAAGAAATAAGAGTACATAAAAATAAGCATAGAAACGTGTTATATTTGACTTAACATATTCTCAAAAAATAATTACATCGAAAGGTAAACCAACTTAAATTGAGACGTGCAATAAAATAAGCACGTAAGAAAATAGTTACGGCGAGTTACGGTGATGTCAAAACACAAAGTGACTCGAATTTACACCGTCTAATGAAAACGTATTATATTTTACTCTACTCGTTTCCGAACAAAATTTACGTCAAAAAGTAGAGAAATTGAAAACGTAAATAAAAATAGGTGCGAAAGTGTATTATATTTGACCCGACTCATTTTCCAAAAAATTACGTTAAAATATAGACTAATTGAAAACGTACATAATTATACGGATGAGAACATATTATACCTAACCCAACTCATTTCCGCAAAAAAATTACATCTAAACGCAAAATAACGCAAATTAATTTTAATAAATAACAACACGTAAATAAAAATAAACACGTAAAACTTGATTGCAAAGTTTTTATAAAGTTAAATGGTTGTAAATGTCAACGCGGGAAGTTAAGAGATAAAAAAAATACAAAACTATAAATAAAAAAGCAAAAGATAAAAGAAATCACAAAAGTATAAAAAATACAAAACTATAAAAAAACTCAAAAACATAAAAGGGAAGACAGAAAAAAGTGAAAGTAGGGAAAAAAACTAAAAGCAACCAATAGCCACCTGCCATGCATGTGACAACCATTGTTGATAAAATAAAAGTCAAAAAAGAAAAAGACGAAAGACCAAAAATTCAAAAAGGAAAAAAAAAATAAAACTATAAAAATAAAAGAAGGAAAAGACAAAATGGCAAAATAGTCAAAAAGCAAAAAAAAATAATAAAACACTGTTCATCCGTTTTCGTTAATGTAATAGTATAATATTCGGTACATTTGTTCATATATTGAAGGGTTTTGTCCCAAATCTTGCGCCAACAGTACGAATTAACCTTAGGTCACGTGTGAAATCATACCCAAAATAGACCAAACCTGAAAGTTCTGTCTACAAGAGTTTTGACTTCCCTGACCTTGCGTCGACTACAAGGTTTACCCCCAAGTCGCACGCGAGGCAAGACGAAGACAGTCAAATCTGACACTTAGCTCCTTTTACAAAAGGCTTACCTTCCCCGACTTTGCGCCGACTGCACGGGTTTATCCCAAGTCGTACGCGAAGAAGAGAAGCATAGGACAACGTTGGACGGTACAGAAAGTACGATTGACAGAGGAGTGGCCCAATAGGCGCTCAAAAGGCTGTAATCTATCATGCTGCACGATGAGCAATTGTGCATGGGACAAGAAGTACACAAGGACACGTACGTGGCACCAATCAGCAGGCGCCGACCATTGCTCCATGATCTCCACCTAATTGTTGATGACAGACCAGACAATAAGGACAACCGTCAGGACACGTGGATCCATTCAGCGTGCGCCAGCTCTGCCCTCGCCTAGAATCACTAATGGTCGTGACAGGGGAGACAGAACGTATATTCCTTGTTACCGATCTCGGGCCCAAGGCTCATCAACCCATCTCCTTCACAGTTCACCTCGGCTATAAATAGAGAACTTCGACTACAGGTTTAAGGATCGCTCTCTTGCTCTCTCACTCAATACACACACTTTTATCCTCAAAGCAAGTTCTTATTCTTACGATGGAGGGTGGTTACATAGAGATGTCGTGAATTCGAGCTTCACAATGAATCCTAAAGAAGAAGACTTTCAAGACAATTAGAAAAAAGTTGGGAAAAAACTAAAGACTGACAATACTATAATTTCAAATCAGGGGCAATCTTGTAATTTTCCGCCACGTGGGGAAAGCTACATCAGTAGCTACTGTACATACAAGTTCGAAAATGTTATAGTCTAGTGAGATTACCCGCGCTACGCTGCGGGATTTCGTTCGATGTCTGTTCTGGTTCAATATAACAACCAACCGAAAGAAATAAACTCAAAAGAATATTGACACATTTTTTACATCGATCGAAAACCATAAAAATAAATTAAAATTGGACAGCGAGATGGGCTAATTTTAAATTAATTGTAAATGAAAACTCTAACGTTATCTTAAATATAACTTCAATAAAAAAGGAACATAAAACTAAAACACTAGACATAAAGAAAAATATAGAAATAGAAATAATGAAGTCTAGAAAAAAAATCAAGAAAGAAATAAGAGTACATAAAAATAAGCATAGAAACGTGTTATATTTGACTTGACATATTCTCCAAAAAAAATTACATCGAAAGGCAAAACCTACTTAAATTTATACCGAGACGTGCAATAAAATAAGCACGTAAGAAAATAGTTACGGCGAGTTACGGTGATGTCAAAACGCAAAGTGACTCGAATTGACACCGTCTAATGAAAACATATTATATTTTACTCTGCTCGTTTTCGAACAAAATTAACGTAAAAAAGTAGGGAAATTGAAAACGTAAATAAAAATAGGTGCGAAAGTGTATTATATTTGACCCGACTCATTTTCCAAAAAATTACGTTAAAATATAGACTAATTGAAAACGTACATAATTATACGGAAGAGAACATATTATACCTAACCCAACTCATTTCCGCGAAAAATTTACATCTAAACGCAAAATAACGCAAATTAATTTTAATAAATAACAACACGTAAATAAAAATAAACACGTAAAACTTGATTACAAAGTTTTTATAAAGTTAAATGGTTGTAAGTGTCAACGCAGGAAGTTAAGAGATAAAAAAAATACAAAACTATAAATAAAAAGCAAAAGATAAAAGAAATCACAATAATATAAAAAAAATACAAAACTATAAAAAAACTCAAAAACATAAAAGTGAAGGCCGATAAAAAAAAGTGTAAGTAGGGAAAAAACTAAAAGCAACCAATAGCCACTTGCCATGCATGTGACAACCACTGTTGATCAAATAAAAGTAAAAAAAAAGACGAAATACGAAAGACCAAAAAGTCAAAAAGGGAAAAAATAATAAAACTATAAAAATAAAAGAAGGAAAAGACAAAAGGGCAAAATAGTCAAAAAGCAAAAAAAATAAATAAATAATAAAACACTGTTCATCAGTTTTCGTTTATGTAATAGTTATAATATCCCGTACATTTGTTCATATATTGAAGGGTTTTGTCCCAAATCTTGCGCCAACCGTACGAATTAACCTTAGGTCGCGTGTGAGATCATACCCAAAATAGACCAAACCTGACAGTTCTGTTTACAAGAGTTTTGACTTCCCTAACCTTGCGCCGACTACAAGGTTTACCCCCAAGTCGCACGCGAGGCCAGACGAAGACAGTCAAATCTGACACTTAGCTCCTTTTACAAAAGGCTTAGCTTCCCTGACTTTGCGCCGACTGCACGGGTTTATCCCAAGTCGAGCGCGAAGAAGAGAAGCATAGGACAACGTTGGACGATACAGAAAGTACGATTGACAGAGGAGTGGCCCAATAGGCGCTCAACAGGCTATAATCTATCATGCTGCACGATGAGCAATTGTGCAGGGGACAAGAAGTACACAAGGACACGTACGTGGCACCAATCAGCAGGCGCCGACCATTGCTCCATGATCTCCACCTAACTGTTGATGATAGACCAGACAATAAGGACAACCGTCAGGACACATGGATCCATTCAGCGTGCGCCAGCTCTGCCCTCGCCTAGAATCACTAATGGTCGTGACAGGGGAGACACAACGTATATTCCTTGTTACCGATCTCGGGCCCAAGGCCCATCAAGCCATCTCCTTCACAGTTCACCTCGGCTATAAATAGAGAACTTCGACTACAGGTTTAAGGATCGCTCTCTTGCTCTCTCACTCAATACACACACTTTTATCCTCAAAGCAAGTTCTTATTCTCACGATGGAGGGTGGTTACATAGAGATGTCGTGAATTCGAGCTTCACAATGAATCCTAAAGAAGAAGACTTTCAAGACAATTAGAAAAAAGTTGGGAAAAAACTAAAGACTGGCAATACTGTAATTTCAAATCATGGGCAATTTTGTAATTTTCCGCCACGTGGAGAAAGTTGCATCAGCATCTACTGTACATACAAGTTCGAAAATGTTATAGACTAGTAATATTACCCGCGCTACGCTGCGGGATTTCGTTCGATACCTATTCTGGTTCAATATAACAACCAACTGAAAGAAATAAACTCAAAAGAATATTGACACTTTTTTTACATCGATCGAAAACCATAAAAATAAATTTAAATTGGATAGCGAGATGGGCTGATTTTAAATTAATTGTAAATGAAAACTCAAACGTCATCTTAAATATAATTTCAATAAAAAGGAACATAAAACTAAAACACTAAACATAAAGAAAAATATAGAAATAGAAATAATGAAGTCTAGAAAAAAAATCAAGAAATAAAAAAGAGTACATAAAAATAAGCATAGAAACGTGTTATATTTGACTTGACATATTCTAAAAAAAATTACATCGAAAGGTAAACCAACTTAAATTTGTACCGAGGCGTGCACTAAAATAAGCACGTAAGAAAATAGGTATGGTGAGTTGCGGAGATGTCAAAACGCAAAGTGACTCGAATTTATATTGTCTAATGAAAACATATTATATTTTACTCTACTCGTTTTCGAACAAAATTAACGTAAATAAGTAGAGAAATTGAAAACGTAAATAAAAATAGGTACGAAAGTGTATTATATTTGACCTGACTCATTTTCCAAAAAAATACGCTAAAATATAGACTAGTTGAAAACGTACATAGTTATACGGATGAGAACATATTATACCTAATCCAACTCATTTCCGCGAAAAATTTACATCTAAACGCAAAATAACGCAAATTAATTTTAATAAATACAAACACGTAAATAAAAACTTGATTACAATGTTTTTATAAAATTAAATGGTTGTAAGTGTCCATGTTAGGGGAGGATTTTCTAACAATTAGTGATCCTTACACGTTATCCTAATTAGTGATCCTTACTTCTGTGACAGGTGGTGATCCTCAGAAGAGCTTCAGGATCAGGATCATGGATCACTTTAAGGATCCTCGTACTGACGATTGTTTACATATGTTTTGTACTATCTCGTAGGTATAACCAGCTTGACCAAGTCTTGGCGACATTCCTGGAGAATATTCCCAAACTATTATGCACGTGCTTGGCCAAAAATGGACGTTATGGAGAACGTGGGGGGTTGGCACAAAAATCGGATAGTTAGTTTGGTAGTTAAATTTCTATTTTAAAAGGGGTAACGAGCTAGTAGAAAAACACTTAGCCATTTTGACAGCTACACACACTCATATACTCGCACACTTGAAGCTCTCGACGAACATACATCCGTTTTCACTCACATTTACACATTTCACGATAGTGATCCTTGTACCTAGCTCGTTACTATCCGGAGTTGTAAACATTCATTCATTTATTTGAGCTTGGTGATCGGTAGTTTCCATCACCCGGGGTTTTTTGTGCCGGAGATCAACTCTTGATCAAGGGCTTTTTCCCCGTATAAATCCTTGTGTCATTTCAGCAATTTGTATTGAAGTGATCCTTGTTACTGTTCTACATTGTTAGCATCATACCCCGTAACATAGAGTTTGGTTGCATCATCCTTGACAGATTTTTTGACCAAAACAGTTTGGCGCCCACCGTGGGGCAATTGGTGCTTCGTCCTTAGAAAAATTCGCATTTCTGTGCTCATTCCGGTTCACTACAACCAAGCAAATGGCTTCCTCAGCGAAGAATGCTTCAAATTTGATGCCCTCATTCACTTCTTCTCAAGGCGTTCCCCCTTTGCCTCCACCACCTTCTGGATCCCAGAAGAATGCTGCGAAGAAACCAACTCCCATTTTCTCAAAACCTCCAACTTCTTCTGCTTCTTACACTCCCACTACTAGTGACATGTTTACTTTGATTTTGCAGATGAAGGATCAGATACGGCAACAGGATAAGACCAATGAGAGGATTCTTAAAGAAATCGGAGATCTCAAGAAACAAAAGACAACGGCAGAGGATCATTCCCCACTGGTGCCGAAATCCTTGAATTTTGATACTTCGGTGATTACTTCTCAGCTATCAGTGGTTCCAGACGTTCAATATGTGGGTGGACCGAAAGGAGTGCACCATGGAACAACAACAATCACCCAGGCGGCAGGCTCATCTTTCCAGCCAGCGGGATCCTATCCTCAGCATATGGGATCCCTCACGAATTCAGGAGGATATTCAGGAATGCAGCAGATTCAAGGATCCTCCTTTGTTCCAGGATTATCCCAGGTTCAAGGATCCTCCTTTGTTCCAGGATCATCCCAGGTTCAAGGATCCTCCTTTGTTCCAGGATCATCCCAGGTTCAAGGATCCTCCTTTGTTCCAGGATCATCCCAGGTTCAAGGATCCTCCTTTGTTCCAGGATCGTCCCAATTTCAGGGATCCTTCCAAATGCCAGGATCCTTGAGGAGTTTGCAAACATGAAGTTTAGATGTCCATCAGGGAGATTTTATTCCAATGCAGACCAATGCTTCTACTGGTCCCTCGATCATTCCAGAGCCCCAACAATATGGATTAACATCCATTCTTCCTAACTTGAATCCAATGGGAGGTAACACTTTTAACAATTCTTATACTACTAACCATGGTCTTATGCAGGATCCAGGTATCAATCATGCCATGGCCAGAGAATTGCAAAAGCTAAAGGATATGATATCAAGTGTTCCGGGAGTAGTCAAACCTATCCCAGAGATTGCAGATGGGAGCCATAAGATATCTCGTTTTGCACCACCAATCTGTGATGCTGAGATACCCAAGAGGTTCCATGTGCCTACAATGAAACTGTATGATGGTTCGACGGATCCTGAAGAACACATAGCACAATACAGGGAGAGGATGGAGATCAATCCAATCCCAGAAAGGTTAAAGGAAGCATGCCTGTGCAAAGGATTCGAATCCACTCTTACTGGATCAGCTCTCAAATGGCTACTAAGTCTTCCTCCCTATTCTATTACCTCATTTGCTAATCTAGTTAATCTATTTAATAATCAGTTTTCTTGTAGTAGGAAATTTGAACGATTAACTAGTGATCTGTATAGGATAACCCAGGGTCATAATGAATCATTAAGGGATTACATTACCAAATTCAGTAAAGAATCCTTAGACATTCCCAACTTAGATATAGCCACGGCTGTTGAGGCCTTTAAAATGGGATTGCTTAGGGATTCGTCTTTCTATGATGATCTTGTTATGACACCATGCAGGAACTTAGATGAGGTAAGAACCCGAGCACTTAGGTTCATTCGACTAGAAGATGACAAGAGGATCCAGGAGAGGTTAGCAGGATCCTCAAAGCAGGATAAGCAAGGATCCTCATTCAAGAACAACAAGTTCAGATCCTACAACAGATCTGATAATCAGAACGTGCATTCTATTGATCAAGAAGAGGATGATGAGGATTATCCTCCAATTTCTGAATATTGTTTTAGTGTTGATAACAATGAACTAATCCTTGCGATGCAGAGTCTAGGTGATTGTTAGGGCATGAATTTTATGCTAAGGATTATCTATCCTGAGACTAGGCATGGATCACGGATGCTTAATGGCTGATGCAGAGAGTCTGAGGATCCAGAGTCTGAGGATCCAGAGTCTGAGGATCACGCGTCCGAGGGTCACGAGTTTAAGGATCAGGATCCTTTATATTTTGCACGTTTTTAATGTGTAAATGCAGGTAATGGACGTAGTGGACCACTCCTTTGCTGGAATCTCGTGGAATATGCTTTTAGGCACGTGCATATTGAAGAAATAACCGTTAGTGGTGGTCATGGGGTGACTTCCACCTTTATCGGGAAGTTAGTTACTTGATTTTTCTTATCATTTTAAGGGGAAAACGAGCTCAATGAAGGCACAACTCGTACACACCACACAACACTCGAATTCTCTGCAAACACTTAGCAAAAAACACACACTTTCACTAGAAATTCATTGTATTGAGCTTGTTTTCTTCCGAAGTTGTACAAGGATCACTGCTGTTTTTGCAATATAGTTGGTGATCGGTAGTTTCCATCACCCGAGGTTTTTTATGCCGGAGATCTTCTAAAGATCAAGGGCTTTTTCCTCGTATAAATCTCGGTGTTCATCATTGATTTCATATACTTGTTGTTCATTCAATTAACCAAGCATCATACCTCACAAAATCAGATTTGGTTGCATTATCCTTGTGTGATTTTTGACCAAAACAGTTTGGCGCCCACCGTGGGGTAATTGGTGCTTCAATTCTGAGAAATTTTGTTCATTTCATTCATTACCTTCAACCGCATGGCTTCTCAGGGAAAACTACTCCAAGTTCTATGTCGGCGGTCACTTTTTCACAGGGCATTCCGCCTTTGGATTATCTCCCCCTTGCATTCTAGAAGAATGCTGAGAATTCTCCGAAGAAGACAACCCCCGTTTTCACAAAACCAACTGTTGTTTCTTGCTCTACACTTACTAACAGTGATTTTTATGCTTTGATTGTGCAGATGAAGGATCACATGCAGCAGCAGGTCAAAACCAATGGCAGGATCCTTCGCGAAATTGATAAAATCAGCAGAGGATCACTCCCCTTTGATGTCGAGGTCGCTGAATTTCGACACTCCAGTCATAACTTCCCAGCACTTTGCAGCTCCAGATGTCCAATACCAGGGTGCATCAATAGGAATACGTTCTGGATCATCGATAATGTCTCAGGCTCGAGGATCCTCTTTCCAGCCTTCAGGATCCTCATTTCAGCATCAGGGATTCTTCACCAGTTTAGGAGGATGCATGGGGACGCAGCCGATTCAAGGATCCTCTCAGGTTCAAGGATCCTCGCAGGTTCAAGGATCCTCGCAGGTTTAAGGATCCTCTCAGGTTCAAGGATCCTCGCAGATTCAAGGATCCTCTCAGGTTCGAGGATCCTCGCAGGTTCAAGGATCCTCTTAGATTCAAGGATCCTCTCAGGTTCAAGGATCCTCTCAGGTTCAAGGATCCTCTCAGGTTCAAGGATCCTCGCAGGTTCAAGGATCCTCCCAGTTTCAAGGACCCTCTCAGGTTCAAGGATCCTCTCAGGTTCAAGGATCCTCTCAGGTTCAAGGATCCTCCTTCCAGGTTCAAGGATCCTCATCTCAGGTTTCCGGATCCATGGATTATCCTCCAAGACCCCCATTCACAGCACTTCAAGGATCCAACATCTTCCAGGATCTAGGATACTTAAGGAGTGTGCAACCCAGAAGTTCAGATGTTTATCTAGGAGACTTCATACCAATGCAGACCATTGCTTCCTTTGGTCCCTCGGTTATGCCAGAATCCCGCCAACATGGATTCACATCTGGAATTCCAAACTTGAATCATTCAGGAGAGATACCGAAGAGGTTTCAGACACCAAATCTGGTTGCTTGTACAAGGGCTTTGGATCCACACTTACCGGATCAACATTAAAATGGCTGCTAAGTCTTCCTCCTTACTCTATTACTTCATTTGCTAATCTAGTTAATTTGTTTAATAGCCAATTTTCATGTAGTAGAAAATTTGAACGATTAACTAGTGATCTATATAGGGTAACACAAGGTCAAAATGAATCACTTAGAGATTACATCACTAGATTTAGTAAAGAATCCTTAGAAATCCCTAACTTAGATATTGCTACAGCTCTAGAAGCCTTTAAAATGGGTTTGCTTAGGGATTCAATGTTCTATGATGATCTTGTCATGACCCCTTGTAGGAACTTAGATGAAAAAAGAAACAGGGCCCTTAGGTTCATCCGTTTAGAGGATGACAAAAGGATCCACGAGAGGTTGTCAGGATCCTCAAAGCAAGACAAATAAGGATCCTATCTCAAGGATAACTGATCCAAGCAACACTCCAAGCATGGCAACCAGAGTGTGCATGTTGTGGAACAAGATGAAGATGATCAGGATTATCCTCCTATTTCTGAATATTGTTTTTCTGCTGATAATAATGAACTAATCCTTTCTATGCAGAGTTTAGGTGACAAGGTTAGGTGGCCAAGGAAGAATGACAAACCGCCTACCACCAAAGACGAATCAAAATGGTGTGCTTACTATGGGGATTCTGGTCATCTCACAGATGAGTGCATAGCATTAAGGAAGGAGATAGGTTATCTTTTGAGCAAAGGAAACTTGAAGGAATTGCTTGGAAGGAAAAAGTCAAGGATCAAGTATCCTGAGAAAGTTCCTGAAAAAGTTCCTCTTCCACCATCCGATGCTCAAATCATCTATTTCATCTTCGGAGGTTCTCAGCAGCTAAGAGACGTGCAAAGGAAACAAAGATGGAGAATGGGGGCAGACCTGTTCGGACATCCATCCTTACCCAGCAGAAAGTGATATCATATGATGAGGATAACTGTGCGGACATTCAGGATCCTCATCACGACGGTGTAGTTATTACATTATTTATATCTAACCATTTTGTTCGCAGGATTCTCATTGATGGGAAAAGCTCAGTGAACATAATCCAGTTGGATGTCCTCAATAGAATGGACATCCTTGAATCTGATATTGTCCAAAGATCATCTGTCCTTGTGGGATTCAGTGGAGAGATAAAGATTACATTGGGGGACATCAAACTTCCAATTTATATATATAGGGAGTGAATTCTGTTTAAAAATTCTATGTTATTGACTGCTTATCTTGCCGTAATGTTATCTGTGGCAGGCCATAGATACACGATATGAAGGCAGCCCCCCTCAACATATCATCCATGTGTCAAGCTCCCAACTCTATGAGATATGGTGAAGATAGAAATTGATCAGCAGGAGGCAAAGAACTGTTACACTTCTTCAATGAAGCCAGCCTCCAAGGAGCGAGACGTCATGGAGGCAAGAGAGCCAGATGTCAAGGATATTATGTTGAACTCAGAGGATCCTGAATCCAAAATTTTTATAGAATCTGGGATCCTAGACAGTATTGAGCAGGATTTAGTATCCTTCTTGGAAAGAAGAAAATCTACCTTTGCTTGGAAACATGAAGATATGACAGGTATATCTAAGAATGTTATTACTCACAAACTTGGTATTGACAGGTCTTTCAAGCCAATACCCCAAAAAAGGAGAAAGTTTACACTTGAAAGGAATGTCATTGTCCAAGAAGAGGTAGACAAATTGCTCAAGGCAAGTTTGAGTGGACTGATAAGCATGAAGCTGCACTCAAGGTTCTTAAGGATTATCTATCCTCAGCACCAGCCCTGATGAAACCAGAAAATGGAGAATCGTTATCCTTATACTTAGCTATTTCAGTTAAAGCAGTAAGTGTGATCCTAGTTAAGGATCATGAAGACTCTCAACATCCGGTATACTATGTAAGTAAAATTCTACTTGATGCTGAGGCCAGGTATTCTCATTTAGAGAAATTAATTCTTGATTTAATTATGGCTTCTGCTAAACATAGACATTATTTAGAAACTCACACTATTATTATGAAAGCTAACTTTCCTATTAAGAATGTTCCCAGAAAAACTGAAATGGCAGGTAGAATGGCAAAGTGGATAGTCAAGCATTGAGTATGAACCCAGGACTGCCATTAAGTCCCAAGCCTTAGCTGACTTTGTGGCTAATTTCAGTAGTGATCTACAAAGGAAAGCTGAATTAGAAGTTCAACAACTTGAGAAGACAAAGGATCCTTGGACACTCTTCACGGATGGAGCTTCAAATGTTAAAGGAACTTGACAAGGCACACTACTAAAATCGCCACAGGGGGACATTATACCCCAATCCATTGCATGTGAATTCCAAACCACTAATCATGAGGCAGAGTAGGAGGCCTTGATAGCAGGTTTGCAATTAGCTAGCAATATGAGGATCAGGTATCTTCAAGTATTCGTAGATTCCCTATTAATTACTAACTACTTTAATGGTTCTTATGCTATTAAAGGTGAAATACTAATCGAGTACTTAGAAATAGTCAAGAAATTGGCAGATTCTTTTGCTTTTTTTAGTCTAACACATGTATCCAGAGAAGAGAATGCAGAAGCAGACGCTTTAACTAACCTTGGATCATTCCTAAAGATGCTAGAGGATGTGAAAAATACTCATCACCCATGTTTTAACTCCTGCAATTGAGGATCACGTAGCCATGGAGATAGTGGAGGATTCTGCAATCATACCTGGTGATCCTGCACAGTCGAATTCAGGATCCTGGATCCTTCCAATCCTAAGATATATACAACATGGAGAGATCCCTACAGGACAAAATCCTAAAGCTTTCAAAGTCAAGGAGACTGTGGAAACTACAATGGGGGCAGAGCACTATTCTCAAGGATCCTTAGAACAACATACTATAGGCCTACCACGAAGAAGGATGTTGTCGATTATGCAAAGAAGTGTGATGCTTGTCAAAGACACAGTAATATTCTACACCAACCAACATAACATCTGCATCCTAAGAAGAAGCTTTTGCTCAAAGTCAGAAAAAAGGAAATGGCCAGTTATCAACAAAGAATGGCTGGAGCATACAACAAGAATGTCAGGATTAGAAGATTTCAAGTTGGTGATTTTGTGCTAAGAAAAGCATTCCAGAACACTACAAATCCTTCTGATGGCAAGCTAGCACCAAAGTGGGAAGACCCCTATCTAATTGAAGCTGAATCAGGAAAGGGGGCATATCACTTGTTAACAATGGATGATGATCTCCTACCAAGAGCTTGGAATGCTGTTCATCTCAAAAAATACTTTAAGTAAGATGGATCAGGGATCCTCAGCGATACCGGTATTCTGATTAAGGATCCAGGATCCTCAAAGGATACATGATTCTACATTTGGTAACACATTACTTTCATTTTCATTTTCATTCATTTTATACTTATTACTTATCATAAGTTAAAGATGTTAATCAGTTAACATCTATTTTCACAAAGTTTAAGCTTTTGCAGAGTTGTTATCATTTTACAGAAGATCAAAGTGGTTGGCCAACCCTCCAAAGTTTCGGGCTTGTCCCCAGTTTGGGCTTGTCCCCAGATTCCGCCTGTAGCGCACGATGATCCTGGTGTAGTTCAAGGCTTTGGGACCAGTACTCGTTCTAGGGGCTGATAATTCCATTGTTCTGGCTATGCTTAGGATCCTACGTATAATGGTAGACATACCATACATCCGTTCCTAAGGTTTCTAACGTTTTCACGTTAGCTAAGGTTTCTAACGTTTTCACGTTAGCTAAGGTTTTGGCATTTTCATGTCACTAAGTTTGGATAGTCGCCAGTTAGGGCCATACTCCAGTTTACATCCGTCTATATGGGCTTGACCCCAGTTTACATCCGTCTATATGGGCTTGACCCCAGTTTACATCCGTCTATATGGGCTTGACCCCAGTTTACATCCGTTTATATGGGCTTGACCCCAGTTTACATCCGTTTATTTGGGCTTGTCCCCAGTTTATTTGGGCTTGTCCCCAGTTTGTTGGGCTTGTCCCCAGTTACTAACTCTTATCTTATATTGGCTTAGTCCCAAGTTGTATCCTATTTCAGGTTTTTGGGAGACAAACGACCAAGGATCCTTGATCCTTACCTTCCATTAAGGTTTGTCTTATGGTTATCCTGTTTATAATGATAAAGGTTAGGATCCTAACTTGGATTCTCAGGTATGATCCTTAACTATTTTGATTTTATTCATTATTCATTTGAATAGCCCTTATACTTTGACAACTGAACTTATGATCCTTAAAATATACTACTTTTCAGAACTTTTCAACTATAGGATATTTGATCCTGGATCATATCCTAAAATTCTTAAACTTAATTTGTTTAACTTTTCTTATTCAAACAAATGTATATCACAACAATTGAAAACTGAGGGTTACATAAGGATAGCAACACGGGAGATAGCCAAAAAGTTAAAATTATTTTATTCACAAAACATTAAACCTTTTAAGGTTGTCAAAATTCCCAACCCACGTTTCTACCAGCAAAACATGGCCCGTCCACATGGGTTGGCAAAGGGTGTCCATTGTTTACGGGTCTTTGTAGTGCAGAAAATAAAAGACGGAAGGATAACGAGTGGCTTCATCCCCCAAACAGAGGATCCATCCACCACCCATTATCCTTCCTATTGTTCAAGGATCCATGATCCTTCACCCTAGAAACTACTATCTAAAGTTATACAAGTTCTGACGATAAGGATCCTTGATCCTAGAAGCTTTACTTTTCATAGTTTGCTTATTCAGCAATAATTTACAAGGATATAGAATCCTAACTTGGATTCTCTGGTATGTTATATTCTAACTTTTTCGAAGCTGTAAGTTGTCTCTTATCCTTTTTGGTTAAGGATCATTGATCCACATTTATATGAACACTTCAAGTTTTCTGTTAAAAGTGTAACATTATCATCAGATTTTCAATAACTTTCCAGTTGTTTGGTGATGATACTTTTGAAAATAGAAAGCATACATGAAAAATAAAAAGGGAAGAAACAACAATAGATGTAGCTAAAAAAGTTTAATGTTATTACCCATTCATTATGTATCAAATCATCTGGCCTGGATTTCACCAGCAAAACCGTGGACCATCCACCCAGGCCGGATAAGGCTTTCTAACAGTTAAAGTGTCTATGCAGAAATTAAAGTGCAGGAAGGTTAATAGCAAACTGTGTAGAAGGATTCATTCTCCACGAATGGAAGGATCTTCTGATCTGTAAAGGCACTTGAGGAGTTATCTCTAACTCTATGTTTTGCAATGATCATTATAGCAGGTCTTATCAGTGACGACAGGCAGTATAACAACTAGTTACCAGCAGCAACAGCTAGTCCGCTTCTGACGGAAATATGACAGCTGTGAATCCTTATCACAACTGCCATATTGGGGGCAATTGTTAGGGCATGAATTTTATGCTAAGGATTATCTATCCTGAGACTAGGCATGGATCATGGATGCTTAATGGCTGATGCAGAGAGTCTGAGGATCCAGAGTCTGAGGATCCAGAGTCTGAGGATCACGCGTCCGAGGATCACGAGTCTGAGGATCAGGATCCTTTATATTTTGCATGTTTTTAATGTGTAAATGCAGGTAATGGACGTAGTGGACCACTCCTTTGCTGGAATCTCGTGGAATATGCTTTTAGGCACGTGCATATTGAAGAAATAACCGTTAGTGGTGGTCATGGGGTGACTTCCACCTTTATCGGGAAGTTAGTTACTTGATTTTTCTTATCATTTTAAGGGGAAAACGAGCTCAATGAAGGCACAACTCGTACACACCACACAACACTCGAATTCTCTGCAAACACTTAGCAAAAAACACACACTTTCACTAGAAATTCATTGTATTGAGCTTGTTTTCTTCCGAAGTTGTACAAGGATCACTGCTGTTTTTGCAATATAGTTGGTGATCGGTAGTTTCCATCACCCGAGGTTTTTTATGCCGGAGATCTTCTAAAGATCAAGGGCTTTTTCCTCGTATAAATCTCGGTGTTCATCATTGATTTCATATACTTGTTGTTCATTCAATTAACCAAGCATCATACCTCACAAAATCAGATTTGGTTGCATTATCCTTGTGTGATTTTTGACCAAAACAGTGATAAAGCTAGATGGCCCAGAAAAAATGATAGGCCAGCTGCAACTAAGGACAAATCAAAGTGGTGTGCATACCATGAAGATTTTGGGCATCTCACAGAAGAATGCATTGCACTAAGAAAGGAGATTGGATACTTGTTGAGCAAGGGGCATCTAAAAGAGTTGTTGGGAAGAAAAAAGTCAAGGACTCAGGATCCTGAAAGGATCCCTGAGAAGGCTCCAGCCCCTCCAGCAGATGCACAAGTGATAAACTTTATTTCTGGAGGATCAGACATTTGTGGCACATCTTTCTCAGCAGCTAAAAGGCATGCAAAGGAAACTAAAATGGATAATGGAGAAAGACCTGTTCGAACATCAAGTGTCTCCGAAGGAAAAGTCATAACCTTCGATGAAGAGGATCGTGTGGATATCCAGGATCCTCATCACGATGGTTTAGTTATTACTCTTTTCATTTCTAACCATTTTGTCCGCAGGATCCTTATAGACGGAGGAAGCTCAGTGAACATTATCCAGCTTGATGTTCTGAAGAAGATGGGAATCCCTGAATCAGATATCATACCAAGATCCTCCGTGCTTGTGGGATTTAGTGGCGAAACTAAGAACACCCTGGGGGACATTAAACTCCCAATATATATTGAAGGCTTACACTCTTATCAAAAATTTTGTGTTATTGACTGTTTATCTTGTTGTAATGTTATCCTTGGCAGGCCTTGGATACACGATATGAAAGCAGTCCCATCTACCTACCATCAATGTGTGAAGCTCCCTAGTCCTTGGGGAATAGTGAAGATTGATAGTGATCAGCAGGAGGCTAAGAACTGCTACACTTCATCGATGAAACCAGCCTCGAAGTCAAGGGAGCAATAGCAATCAAAGTATCCTCCAAGGGATGTCTTGGAGGCAAAAGAGCAGGATGTGATAGAAATCCTCATGGATCCTGATGATCCTGAATCCAAAATCTATATTGGATCAGGGATCCTCGGCGAAATGAAAGAAGACCTCGTATCCTTCCTCAAAAGGAGAAAGACTACCTTTGCATGGAAACACGAAGACATGACTGGTATATCCAAAGATGTAATCACTCACAAACTCGGGATAGACAGATCCTTCAAACCAATCCATCAAAGGAGAAGAAAGTTTGCACTGGAAAGGAATGCCATTATCCAGGAGGAGGTAGAGAAGTTGCTCCGGGCAGGTATGATTAGAGAGGTCAAATATCCAAGATGGTTGGCCAATGTGGTTGTTGTTCAAAAGAAAAACAGAAAGTGGAGGGTATGTGTCGATTTTACCGATTTAAATAAGGCATGTCCCAAGGATCCTTTCCCATTACCCCACATTGACTCCATGGTGGATGCAACTGCGGGTCATGAACTGTTAACTTTTATGGATGCTTCATCTGGATTCCAACAAATCCAAATGGAACCATCTGACCAAGAGGATACAACCTTCATGACTCCAACTGGTATATACTGCTATATTGCTATGCCGTTCGGATTAAGAAATGCAGGTGCAACGTATCAAAGGCTGGTGAATATGATGTTCAAGGATCAGATTGGACAAACTATGGAGGTTTACATAGATGATATGGTGGTAAAATCCATAAAAGCTGAGGTCACTTAAGAGACTTGGAGGAAGCATTCAATATCCTTGATAAATATAATATGAAGCTTAATCCTTCAAAATGTCACTTTGGTGTTAAAGCAGGTAAATTCTTAGGATATATGGTGACAAAGAGAGGCATTGAAGCTAGCCCGGAACAAATCAAAGCAATAGTGAACATCAAATCTCCGGCCAATGCTAAGGATGTTCAAAGGCTAACAGGCAGGATAGCAGCCTTGAACAGATTTATATCCAAATCCTCCGAGAAGTGCAAAGAATTCTATGATATCCTAAGGAAGAACAAGAAATTTGAGTGGACTGAGAGGCATGAAAATGCTTTAACAGCCCTCAAAGATTACCTATCCTCAGCCCCGGCTTTGATGAAACCAGAAAAGGGCGATGTGCTATCCTTGTATCTTGCAGTATCCTCAAAAGCAGTAAGTGCGGTCCTTGTTAAGGATCATGAAGGTACACAACATCCTGTCTATTATGTAAGTAAAAGCTTACTTGATGCCGAATCCAGGTATTCACACCTTGAAAAACTTATTCTTGCATTAATAATGGCATCTACTAAGCTAAGACATTATTTTGAAACTCATGTTATTATTGTTAAAACTAATTTTCCAATTAAGAATGTCCTCAGGAAACCAGAGATGTCAGGAAGGATGGCTAAGTGGGCAGTGAAGCTAAGTGCATATGATATAAGATATGAGCCTAGGACAGCTATCAAATCCCAAGCATTAGCTGACTTTGTGGCTGATTTCAGTAGTGATTTACAAGAAGAAGCTGAGTTAGAAGTCCAGCAGCTAGAAGAGACCAAGGATCCTTGGATACTCTATACTGATGGATCCTCAAATGTCAAAGGCACAGGGCTTGGAATACTACTAAAATCGCCACAGGGGGACATAATACCCCACTCTATAGCTTGTGAGTTCCAAACAACTAACAATGAGGCTGAATATGAAGCCTTAATTGCTGGTTTGCAAATTGCAAAGCATATGGGGATCAGGTATCTTGAGGTACATGTAGATTCATTGTTAATTACAAACCACTTTAATGGATCCTACGCTGTTAAAGGTGAAAAGCTAACCAAATATTTAGAGATAGTCAAAAGTTTGGCACTCTCTTTTGTTTCCTTTAGTTTGACGCAGGTACCAAGGGAAGAAAATACAGAGGCTGATGCATTGGCTAACTTAGGATCATCCTTGAAGATCCATGAGGATATCAAGATCCCTATTATCCATATCCTGACCCCGGCTATCGAGGATCACCAGACTATGGAGATAGGGAATGATTCTGCAATTATCCCTAGTGAGGATACTCAATCCCATTCAGGATCAGGATCATGGATCTCACCAATTATAAGATACTTACAACATGGAGAGATTCCTACAGGAGAAAACCCTAGGGCTTTCAAATCTAAGGTATCTCAATTCACAATTTTAAATAATATGTTGTATAGACGATCTCTTGCAGGACCATACTTGAGATGCATTGAGGATCCTGAAATCCAAGAAGTTTTGAAAGACTTCCACGAAGGGGATTGTGGAAACCACACTGGGGGCAGAGCATTATTCTCAAGGATCCTGAGGACAGGATACTACTGGCCAACCATGAAGAGAGATGCTGTAGAGTATGCTAAGAGATGTGATCCTTGTCAAAGACACAGCAATATCCTTCATCAACCAGCTGAATTATTGCATCCTATATCCTCCTCTTGGCCATTTATGAGATGGGGGATGGATATAGTTGGAAAGCTCCCTAAGGCACCTGGTGGAAAAGTATTCATGCTAGCTATGACTGATTACTTCTCCAAGTGGATAGAGGCTGAAGCTTTTGCCCAAGTCAGAGAAAAGGAAGTTATATCCTTCATTAAAAGAAATATTATAACTAGATTTGGAATTCCTTCTGAGATTATATGTGATAATGGTTCCCAATTTATTGGGGGCAGAACCACTAACTTTTGTGACAGCTGGGGGATTAAGATGATAACATCAACACCAGTCCACCCACAAGCTAATGGTCAGGCAGAATCATCCAACAAGATCATCATCAACAATTTGAAGAAAAAGCTTGGATCCAAGAAAGGGAAATGGGCAGAAGAACTACCCTATGTGCTTTGGGCTGATAGGACAACCCCCAAGAATGCTACTGGTCAAACGCCATTCTCTTTGGTATTTGGGGCAGAATCAGTGATCCCAACAGAAATGGTGGTTCCAACTGCAAGAACAAGTACCCGTGATCCTGAGGAGAATGACGAGAACTTGGCTCAAGACCTGGATACTATTGAAGAAATCAGGGATATGGCTAGGATAAGGATGGCCAGTTATCAGCAAAGAATGGTTGGTGCTTACAACAAAAATGTCAGGATCAGGAGGTTTCAAGTCGGAGATATGGTATTAAGGAAAGCATTCCAAAATACCACCAATCCTGCTGATGGAAAATTGGCTCCAAAATGGGAAGGCCCTTATTTGATTGAAGCTGAAGCAGGAAAGGGGGCATATAGATTGCTAACCATGGAAGGTGATTTGCTTCCAAGAGCTTGGAATGCTGTCCACTTGAAGAGATATTTCATGTGAGTAGGATCCTCATGGCATAGAGGATCCTCACGATAGGGATATCCTTAAAGGATCCTCAAAGTACTGGTGATCCTTACTTAGGTAATATCCTAAAACTTGAACTATTTCATTTCCTTATTTTCTCATTAAGGATAAGGATCATGTATCATTTATCCATCTCTCACGAGAGTTTAAGTTTTGAAAGTTCAGGTATCCTTAGCATAACATTGGTTATCCGCTGAAGCAATCCGTTCCTTGGGTATAGCCCCAGTTATTTGGGCTTGACCCCAGTTCCGCCTGTAGCGCACGATGATCCTGGTATAGTTCAAGGCATTGGGACCAGTACTCGTTTTAGGGGCTGATAATTCCATTGTACTGGCTATGCTTAGGATCCTACGTATAATGGTAGACGTACCATACATCCGTTCCTAAGGTTTCTAACGTTTTCACGTTAGCTAAGGTTTCTAACGTTTTCACGTTAGCTAAGGCTTTGGCATTTTCATGTCACTAAGTTTGGATAGTCGCCAGTTAGGGCCATACTCCAGTTTACATACGATCCTTGGGCTTGTCCCCAGTTATCCTTGGGCTTGTCCCCAGTTATCCTTGGGCTTGTCCCCAGTTGCTAACTCTTTTCTTATATTGGCTTAGTCCCAAGTTATGCTCTATTTCAGGTTCTTGAAGATAGGCAACTAGGGATCCTTGATCCTTACTTTATTCTAAGGTTTATTTTACAGTTATCCTTATTATGGTTAGGATCCTAACTTGGACCCTCAGGTATGATCCTTAACTGTCTTTTATTCTATTCATTATTTATTTGAATAACCCTCAAAGTTTGACAACTAAACTTGTGATCCTTAAAATATATCGCTTTGTAAAATTCTTTAACTAAAGGATATCTGATCATGGATCATATCCTAAACATTTTCAGTCTGGCTTGTTCAAAATTGTTTATTCAATAAGTGTGTATCAAAACAAAGGAAAATCAAAGAAACATAAGGATAACAACACAAGTTAAGCGACAAAAGGTTAAGTTTTTATTTATAAACAAAAGACTAACCCTTAAAAGGTTGTCAAAATTACCTACCCGAGCTTCTACCAGCAAAACGTGGCCCGTCCGCTGGGGTAGGTAAAGGGTGTCCATGATAATAAGTTTAAAAGTAGTGCAGGAATATAAAGGCGGCAGGATCACAATGGCTTCATCCCCCAAACAGAGGATCCCTCCACCAATTGCAATCCTGCCTATTGTCCAAAGGATCATACATGATCCTTAATCCTAAAACCTATTGTTCGAAGTACAACCCATCATTGTTCAGCAAAAAACATCATAACCAAAACAAACTATCAAACTTAAAGAATGGGCTCCGGCTACGTCTAGAAATGTCCTTCATCGCCCATCCATGCAGCCTATGCCTTCGCTGCATCCTCTTCCTCTCCAGCTGCGGTATCCTTCATCAGATCCTTTTCACTGCCACTTGCCTCAATCGCCAAGACCTCAGTAGCCTCCTCCTCATCATCCTCTAGATCAGCCAACCTTGCCTTCCAGCCCTCAACATCCCAGCTGATTTTGTCAAAACTAGGATCTTGAGCTTCCTGGGCCATCTTCAATTTTGTCTGATACATCGTGATGGTGGCAGAGACCTTAGCATTTTCTATGAGATCATGTTTCTCATAATCAAGGTCAATCAGAAGCTTAGCCGTCTTGGTCTTGGCATCTTGGAGTTCCTTCTGAAGATCAGCAATGGCAAGGTCCTTGAGCACTGCAACCTGTTGGAGGTCAGCGATCTTCTTGTCCTGCTCCTCAACATCCCCCACGTAATCCTCAATCTTAGCAAATTTCTGCAAAGAAAAGGATAAAGCAGTTCAAGATCAGGTGATCCTTATACGGGTAGGATACCTAGGCGGAGTTGGTGATCCTTACATCGTTGAAGTATTCGATGAACTGGTGACGGATCAGTGGTAGGCCCTGAAGATCCTCAGCATCAGAAGTTTTCCTCTTCTTGACACCCTTTCCTTTAGCGGGTGCCTTTGGAATGGAGATGCTAGGACTGGTGGTGGATCTCTTCTTCCTGGATCGTACGACATCAAGGTCAGCCGTATTGAACTGGGATACAGGCTTGGCAGATTTTCCGGCACCTACACATTCATCGCAAGATAAGTATCCTTATCCTATTTCAATTTACTTATTTATTTTAATATTCAAACTATGTAAAAGATAGGATACTTACTTGACATGGTAATGGAACCTGAGGATACTTCTTGTGAATCTTGGGTCTCTACCTTGAATGTCCTTGTTTCAGGATCAAGCTTCCAAAAAGCAGCAAGCCTATCCTTGGTTTCAGGTGATGTGATGATGTGTGAGACAGAAATAGCTGCATAACACAAGACAAAAAAGGGGTCAGTAATCCTTATACAAAAACAAGACTACCTGGTGATCCTTCTCAGGATCCTCCGGCCTACCATGGGTGGACCATGTCCTTGGTAAATGCTTTCCGTCGGGAATGGTATCCCTCCTGACAAAGAAGAAGCGACGTTTCCAATTTGTGTCATTCTTAGTAACTTTAAGAAGAGTGTGTTCTCCGCCGGGTTTTCGTTTGAACAAATAACGATGGGATCCGAAGGTGGTAAGATCATACAATTGTGTCAGCTCTGATATGCCTAAATCAATGCCCTCCTGCTCGATGATCCTCTCCAGGGTATACAAAACCCTCCAAATCATCGGCATGGCTTGGATGTAAGATATGCCGGTCAGGGAAAAGAAGGATTGTGTGAATTCTGGGAAAGGATAGGTGTACCCTATAGTAAATGGAGTAGCTGGAAAGGCAACCCATGTTTCAGAAACATAGTCGCTAAGAACAGTGGGATCAACCCATGCTCTCTTGCTCTCTCACTCAATACACACACTTTTATCCTCAAAGCAAGTTCTTATTCTCACGATGGAGGGTGGTTACATAGAGATGTCGTGAATTCGAGCTTCACAATGAATCCTAAAGAAGAAGACTTTCAAGACAATTAGAAAAAAGTTGGGAAAAAACTAAAGACTGGCAATACTGTAATTTCAAATCATGGGCAATTTTGTAATTTTCCGCCACGCGGAGAAAGTTGCATCAGCATCTACTGTACATACAAGTTCGAAAATGTTATAGACTAGTAATATTACCCGCGCTACGCTGCGGGATTTCGTTCGATACCTATTCTGGTTCAATATAACAACCAACTGAAAGAAATAAACTCAAAAGAATATTGACACTTTTTTTACATCGATCGAAAACCATAAAAATAAATTTAAATTGGATAGCGAGATGGGCTGATTTTAAATTAATTGTAAATGAAAACTCAAACGTCATCTTAAATATAATTTCAATAAAAAGGAACATAAAACTAAAACACTAAACATAAAGAAAAATATAGAAATAGAAATAATGAAGTCTAGAAAAAAAATCAAGAAATAAAAAAGAGTACATAAAAATAAGCATAGAAACGTGTTATATTTGACTTGACATATTCTAAAAAAATTTACATCGAAAGGTAAACCAACTTAAATTTGTACCGAGGCGTGCACTAAAATAAGCACGTAAGAAAATAGGTATGGTGAGTTGCGGAGATGTCAAAACGCAAAGTGACTCGAATTTATATTGTCTAATGAAAACATATTATATTTTACTCTACTCGTTTTCGAACAAAATTAACGTAAATAAGTAGAGAAATTGAAAACGTAAATAAAAATAGGTACGAAAGTGTATTATATTTGACCTGACTCATTTTCCAAAAAAATACGCTAAAATATAGACTAGTTGAAAACGTACATAATTATACGGATGAGAACATATTATACCTAATCCAACTCATTTCCGCGAAAAATTTACATCTAAACGCAAAATAACGCAAATTAATTTTAATAAATACAAACACGTAAATAAAAACTTGATTACAATGTTTTTATAAAATTAAATGGTTGTAAGTGTCCATGTTAGGGGAGGATTTTCTAACAATTAGTGATCCTTACACGTTATCCTAATTAGTGATCCTTACTTCTGTGACAGGTGGTGATCCTCAGAAGAGCTTCAGGATCAGGATCATGGATCACTTTAAGGATCCTCGTACTGACGATTGTGTTACATATGTTTTGTACTATCTCGCAGGTATAACCAGCTTGACCAAGTCTTGGCGACATTCCTGGAGAATATTCCCAACCTATTCTGCACGTGCTTGGCCAAAAATGGACGTTATGGAGAACGTGGGGGGTTGGCACAAAAGTCGGATAGTTAGTTTGGTAGTTAAATTTCTATTTTAAAAGGGGTAACGAGCTAGTAGAAAAACACTTAGCCATTTTGACAGCTACACACACTCATATACTCGCACACTTGAAGCTCTCGACGAACATACATCCGTTTTCACTCACATTTACACATTTCACGATAGTGATCCTTGTACCTAGCTCGTTACTATCCGGAGTTGTAAACATTCATTCATTTATTTGAGCTTGGTGATCGGTAGTTTCCATCACCCGGGGTTTTTTGTGCCGGAGATCAACTCTTGATCAAGGGCTTTTTCCCCGTATAAATCCTTGTGTCATTTCAGCAATTTGCATTGAAGTGATCCTTGTTACTGTTCTACATTGTTAGCATCATACCCCGTAACATAGAGTTTGGTTGCATCATCCTTGACAGATTTTTTGACCAAAACAGTCCACGCAGGAAGTTAAGAGATAAAAAAAATACAAAACTATAAATAAAAAGCAAAAGATAAAAGAAATCACAAAAGTATAAAAAAATACAAAACTATAAAAAAACTCAAAAACATAAAAGGGAAGGCAAATAAAAAAAGTGGAAGTAAGGAAAAAAACTAAAAGCAACCAATAGCCACCTGCCATGCATGTGAAACCACTGTTGATCATATAAAAGTAAAAAAAAAAGACGAAAGACGAAAGACCAAAAAGTCAAAAAAGAAAAAAAATAATAAAACTATAAAAATAAAAGGAAAAGACAAAATGGCAAAATAGTCAAAAAGCAAAAAAAGAAATAATAAAAAACTGTTCATCCGTTTTCGTTAATGTAATAGTAATAATATCCCGTACATTTGTTCATAAATTGAAGGGTTTTGTTCCAAATCTTGCGCCAACCGTACGAATTAACCTTAGGTCGCGTGTGAGATCATACCCAAAATAGACCAAACCTGACAGCTCTGTCTACAAGAGTTTTAACTTCCTTAACCTTGCGCCGACTACAAGGTTTACCCCCAAGTCGCATGCGAGGCCAGACGAAGACAGTCAAATCTGACACTTAGCTCCTTTTACAAAAGGCTTAGCTTCCCTGACTTTGCGCCGACTGCACGGGTTTATCCCAAGTCGTGCGCGAAGAAGAGAAGCATAGGACAACGTTGGACGGTACAGAAAGTACGATTGACATAGCAGTGGCCCAATAGGCGCTCAACAGGCTGTAATCTATCATGCTGCAAGATGAGCAATTGTGCAGGGGACAAGAAATACACAAGGACACGTACGTGGCACCAATCAGAAGGCGCCGACCATTGCTCCATGATCTCCACCTAACTGTTGATGACAGACCAGGCAATAAGGACAACCGTCAGGACAAATGGATCCATTCAGCGTGCGCCAGCTCTACCCTCGCCTAGAATCACTTATGGTCGTGACAGGGGAGACAGAACATATATTTCTTGTTACCGATCTCGGGCCCAAGGCTCATCAAGCCATCTCCTTCACAGTTCACCTCAGCTATAAATAGAGAACTTCGACTACAGGTTTAAGGATCGCTCTCTTGCTCTCTCACTCAATACACACACTTTTATCCTCAAAGCAAGTTCTTATTCTCACGATGGAGGGTGGTTACATAGAGATGTTGTGAATTCGAGCTTCACAATGAATCCTAAAGAAGAAGACTTGCAATACAATTAGAAAAAAGTTGGGAAAAAAACTAAAGACTGGCAATACTGTAATTTCAAATCAGGGGCAATTTTGTAATTTTCCGCCATGTGGAGAAAGTTGCTTCAGCATCTTCTGTACATACAAGTTCGAAAATGTTATAGACTAGTGAAATTACCGGCGCTACGCTGCGGGATTTCGTTCGATATCTATTCTAGTTCAATATAACAACCAACCGAAAGAAATAAACTCAGAAGAATATTGACACATTTTTTACATCGATTGAAAACCATAAAAATAAATTTAAATTGGACAGCGAAATGGGCTGATTTTAAATTAATTGTAAACTCAAACTCAAACTTCATCTTAAATATAATTTCAATAAAAAAGGAACTAAAACTAAAACACTAAACATAAAAAAATATAGAAATAGAAATAATAAAGTCTAGAAAAAAATCAAGAAAGAAAAAAGAGTACATAAAAATAAGCATAGAAATGTGTTATATTTGACTTGACATATTCTCAAAAAAAATTACATCGAAAGGTAAACCAACTTAAATTTGTACCGAGACGTGCATTAAAATAAGCACGTAAGAAAATAGGTACGGCGAGTTGCGGAGATGTCAAAACGCAAAGTGATTCGAATTTATATTGTCTAATGAAAACATATTATATTTTACTCTACTCGTTTTCGAACAAAATTTACGTCAAAAAGTAGAGAAATTGAAAACGTAAATAAAAATAGGTACGAAAGTGTATTATATTTGACCTGAATCATTTTCCATAAAATTACGTTAAAATATAGACTAATTGAAAACGTACATAATTATACGGATAAAAACATATTATACCTAACCCAACTCATTTCCGCGAAAAATTTACATCTAAACGTAAAATAACGCAAATTAATTTTAATTTATACCAACACGTAAATAAAAATAAACACGTAAAACTTGATTACAAAGTTTTTATGAAATTAAAGGGTTGTAAGTGTCAACGCGGAAAGTTAAGAGGTAAAAAAAAATACAAAACTATAAATAAAAAGCATAAGATAAAAGAAATAACAAAAGTATAAAAAAGTACAAAACTATAAAAAAAAACTCAAAAACATAAAAGGGAAGGTAGATAAAAAAAGAGAAAATTACGAATTTGGCCAAGAATAGTGTTGACTTACGAAATTGGCCACCTCATGCGTCCTTGGAGAGGTGCATTGTGACACCTGTGTCACTGCGACCATCAAACAAATACCAAACCAATGAAATATTGTATTTCATACTTTGGACTTGTATAATATGTGTATCTTTTGCACATATCAACTCTTGTTCGATTTCAAGCTCTAAATCGCTTTCTGGAAGGTTATACACGCACTGATGCGTAAATATAACCAGTTTAATGCAACAAACACTCCGGAATAGTGACATAGGCTTAACATGCCATAAAATAGCTCTACATAACTTAGAAATAAGTTTTGGATGGTTTGGTATGCCGAAATCAAGTTAACTCACTTACAGGGACTAAATTTGACAAACTGCGAAAGTATGCCAATTTGAACTATAACAGACATTCCGGAACATGGCCATAAGTTAAACACACCCTAACTATCCTTTACATAGCTTAGAAATAGGCTTTGAGGGGTTCGGTGTGCTTAAATAAACTTTTTGGTCATTCAGGGACTAAAAGCGTCAAAAAGTGCACAAGTTTGCACTTTCGCGCATAACTTACGTTCTGAATACATCCGGACATCCAAAATTTATGTAAGAACTAAAACATTTTATTTTAGTGTTTGGCATAAGAAAAATCCATTCGTCGCGCAATTTGGATCGTTTTTCGCGCTTATGCGCATTCCGTCGTAATTAAGCGAACATCGCAACCGTACGGTTAAACGAACCGACATCCGAGATATTTTTGAGCACATTTTAAGTTCCCTATACTTTAACTTCATTTTAGAGCTTTGAAATGGGGTTAACGGGCCTTAAACGTGTCAGAAATAGCTCAAATGCATAACAGGGACCAAAACTGACAATTCTGTAAAGTTGTTGGCTTACGGACCTCAACATTGTGAGTGTTACGATCCGTAAGCAGTCCCCAGACAGCAGAAACTTGCAGAAAGTTTGAATCTGGTCCATTCCACCTTGCACATGGTTTTGGGGCAATACCATGGGCTCTAATGGTTTTCAAAAACCAGGGTTTTGAGGTGGAGGGTTGAGATTGAAGCACGGTTAACGAAGAACGATCTTAACGGCTCTACGAATCCTATAAATACCCCCTTGCCTTCATTTGCAAAACCCACAAGAATCTTGATTTGAGAAGCTCTAAGTTGAAACCATTGTTTCATACTTGAGCTACTTGGATCGAGATTAGCATTCGGGGACCCTTTGTAAGTGTTCCTTCGTTCTTTTATTGCTTTTCGAGTCCGAAAGTCAAACTTTGTTTGACTTTCTGCATTGACCAGTTTATGGTCAATGCGAAGTTCGTTTGAACTTCGCAACGTGATTGTAATCACGATGGTTATAGTCCCTTGTGACTATGCCTACTGATTACCACGTTGTCAAGGGTCGTAAGGGTAAGCGATCTAATAAATTGCTTATACCTTTGATTCAGCCCTTGTGTTGTTTGTCTGCTTCGTGGTTCAAACAAATGACCATCAACCATGATTATGGTCGGTAATTGTAACATCCTATTCTTACCCAATGCCATTTCATTTGTTTTCTCTCTTGTTTCCCCTTTTTTTTAGAATGCCTCCTCGACGTGAAAATCCGGTATCTATTGAAGAGCTGGCAGCTGTCATTACACAGCAAATGACTGCTGCAATCCCGAACATCTCTGCTCAATGTCACCAATCTCTCAACAACAATAATGCTCTCTGCAACTTCAAGACGTTCAACTCGGCTAAGCCATCAAAGTTTTCTGGGTCTCAAGGAGCGACTGCACTTCTGCAATGATTCGAGAGTCTAGAGAGCACCTTCAGGCATGTTCAATGTCCAAACGAGCGAAAGGTAGATTTCGCATCTAGTGTCTTTGAGAAACGAGCTTTGACGTGGTGGAACGGTGTGGTGAGAGATAGGGGTGCCGATGTGGCACTGGCTCAAACATGGGAAGAACTTAGAGCACTGATGATGAAGGAATTATGTCCTCGTCACGAGATCAGGGCCTTGGAAAGGGAATTCGACGATCTTAAGCAAGACAGCGGTGAACATCGAGCATACACTGATCGATATGAGGAGCTGAGCCTGTTGTGTCCTACCATGGTTACGCCTTTGGATAAGGCGATCGAAAAATACATTGATGGTCTCCCTGACTCAGTTCAGGACATTGTTACTGGTAGTAACCCCACTACGGTTAGGCAGGCCATTGAGCTAGCTGCAACCTTGACTGAATCTCAGATCAGGAAACGTAAGCTTTTCCGAAAGGGTGAGAAGAAACCGGTCGAGGAATCAAAACCAATCGAGGAATCAAAGACCATAGATGAACATACTGGATCCCCTAAGAAGTCAAAGAAGCGAAAGGCTTCTCAGAACTTCGCCATGGTTACTCACAATGATCAAGCCGTCCCCAACCAACCGGCTCAACCCCCTGCCAGGAAGCCATACAATGGAACTTCACCCTTGTGCAACCAATGTAACCTCCATCATCATGCTAATGTGAAGTGCCGCGAATGCTAAATTTGTGGACTTAAAGGTCATACAGCAAAAGTTTTCCGAGCAGCAGTTGCACCAAATCAAGCTGACAACAATCCTGCTCAAGCTCGCTTTCCACCGGGTTCTTGCTACAAATGTGGCGAGATGGGTCATTTCCGAAGAAATTGCCCAAAGCTTGCTAATGCAAATCCAGCACAGGGATGAGCATCTGACCGACTAGAAGACAACACCCTTTAGAAATAATTACGTCTTATGTATTATTTTCTTTTTGTTGTCAAGGTCCATGAAACAGTTGTTATCATTGTTTATAAATAAATCTTTTATTTACATTGCGATGTATTTATGTGGTTGTATGTATAAACAACATATCCCTTACAATACCAACAATCAAGGAATCGTATTCCTTGAAAAGCAAACTACCCCCCAAAATTTTTCTATTTTATGATATCTTGCGTTTCCACGAAGTTCCTAAGTACTCGTTTCTTATAAGGAAAACGAAGTACAAGGCGCAAGTTACAACACTGGACGAATACCCAAAGTACCACTATAAATCCTTAATAGGGTACCTAAGGGTATTTCCGTAAATCCTAAAAATGTTGTGTTCCTTAATTCGAATATTACGTTTCTTTGAAAACAAAATCGAATTTTTGAGAGATCTTTCTATCTTTTCAGATAGATCCCAGAGGACATTGAAGTCCATCGACTGGTTTCCATATCCATTCTCAATCGATAACAATTTAATAACAAATTAATAATCAAGTTAAACAACTATGTGATTATGTGCTTATGTGTTTCCTTTTATGTTTTTGGTGTAATCCAAGTTTTGTTATCCAAATCCTCGTAGAATCTTCCATATCTTTGTATAAGAAATTCATAGTAGGATATCCAAAGGTACTATATTAAATCCTCAATGGGCTTTTACGTAATAGTAAAGACCCTTGGATTATATTGTACTATTCCATAATTAGACCCCTTGAGTGGTCTAGTTAAACAGATTGATCCAAAAATCTGGTTAGGAATATCATGTGATGAGATAGCTGAAAGGACTCCTTGGTGGCCTAATTAAAAGGATCATTTGTCGATCTAATTAAAAAGGACCTTATGGTAGTCTAGTCACGCTCATCACAGGTTTGATTTTTCCTCCCCTTCACATTACAAACAAATTGTGCGGACTGTGCAAGGAATTGCGTAATTATGGATGCATACATAATTATGAAATTAAGTGCACAGAAACCACAACAAGTTTGGTCGTGTGTCTAGAAATGACTCATTCCGTGCATTTTCATTTCTTAAGAAATTATGGAAAAAGACTCATCCCGTTCATTTTCGTTTCTGAAGAAATTATGGAAAATGACTCATCCCGTTCATTTTCGTTTCTGAAGAAATTGTGGAAATTGACTCATTCCGTTCATTTTCATTCCTGAAGAAATTGTAGAAAATGACTCATTCTGTTCATTTTCATTCCTGAAGAAATTGTAGAAAATGACTCATTCCGTTCATTTTCGTTTCTGAAGAAATTATGGAAAATGACTCATCCCGTTCATTTTCGTTTCTGGAGGAATTATGGAAAATGACTCATTCCGTTCATTTTAATTCCTGAAGAAATTGTAGAAAATGACTCATTCCGTTCATTTTCATTCCTGAAGAAATCGTGGAAAATGACTCATTCCGTTCATTTTCGTTCCTGAAGAAATCGTGGAAAATGACTCATTCCGTTCATTTTCGTTTCTGAAGAAATGGTGGAAAATGACTAATTCTGTTCATTTTCGTTTCTGAAGAATGTCCGTTAAGGAAATGTCAGGATTATGCCTTTCATATCTCTGGTGGTTATTTGACACAAAGTCACAGATAGACTCCTACGAATAAATTTCGGGACGAAATTTCCTAAAGTAGGGGAGACTGTGACACCTGTGTCACTTCAACCATCCAAAAAATTCCAAACCAATGAAATATTGTATTTCATACTTGGGATTTGTAAAAATATGTGTATCGTTTGCACATATCAACTCTTGTTCGATTTCAAGCTCTAAATCGCTTTCTAGAAGGTTATACGCGCGCTGATGCGTAAATATAACCAGTTTAATGCAACGAACACTCCGGAATTGTGAAATAGGCCTAACATACCTTAAATAACCTTTACATAACTTAGAAATAAGTTTTGAAGGCTTTGGTATGCTAAAATCAAGTTTAATTCGCTTACAGGGACTAAACTTGACAAACTGCGAAAGTATGCCAATTTGAACTGTAACGAACATTCTGGAACATGACCATAAGTTAAACACACCTTAAATATCCTTCACCTAGCTTAGAAATAGGCTTTGAGGGGTTCAGTGTGCTGAAATAAACTTTTGGGTCATTCAGGGACTAAAAGTGTCAAAAAGTGCATAAGTTTGCATTTTCGCGCATAACTTACGTTCTGAATACATCCGGACATCCAAAAATTTATGTAAGCACTAAGATATTTTATTTTAGTGTTTGGCATGAGAAAAATCCATTCGTCACTCCATTTGGATCGTTTTTCGCGCTTATGCGGATTCCGTCGTAATTAACCGAACAACGCAACCGTACGGCCAAACGAACCGACATCCGAGATATTTTTGAGCACATTTTAAGTTCCCTATACTTTAACATCATTGTGGAGCTTGAAATTGGGTTTGACGGGTGTTAGAAGTGCCAAAACACGACGATACGCGCACAGGGGCCAGTTCTGCCATTTTTGAAAGATTCAGGTCTGCAAGGTACTTACGGACCTCAACACTGATAATGTTGAGGTCCGTCAGCAGGGGTCAAATGCAGCAAAACATTTTTTCTCAGCTGTTAACAGCCTTTAACCCCTCCAAAGGCCAAGGCCAAGTGTCAAACTCTTGTGGTGGAGCAATATGAGTTACCACAACATTCCGACAAGTGTACGGGTGAGATCATTCCCTCTTTTCCAAGAAACGATCCTAACGGTGAACCGAAAACTATAAATACCCACCTTATGTTCACTCATTCCTCACAAGAATCTGATCTAATGTGCTCTAAGTTGAAACCTTTGTTTCATACCTGAGCTATTTTGATCTAGAT